>JANHFL010006903.1:335785-346986 GCA_032468155.1 Oxyrhabdium leporinum | reverse complement strand
CTTTCTTTCTTTCTTTCTTTCTTTCTTTCTTTCTTTCTTTCCTTCTTTCTTTCTTTCTTTCTTTCTTTCTTTCTTTCATCCTTTTTCCATTCCTCCCTTCCTTCCTTCTTCCCTCACTCCCTCCCTCTCTCTTTTATTATCTTGAAGAAAAAAAAAGAAATAATATTGCTCTAGTACAGATTTAAATGCAGATTTAAAAGGCTATAGAAATATTGTAAAATGGAGGCCAAAGAGAAATATATATAAACCTTAAATAGATGTGAATGACACACCAATCTTGAATAACTAGTAAATCTAAAGTATCATAGGGCTGATATGTTCTGATACCCCATTAACAACTTAGCCTACAATAAATATTTCATACACAGTTTCTAATCAGGACATATCTCCATTAAGTATAATTCCATTAAATTTTAAATTAAGCTGTAAACAATCTCTGATTGTCAAGATTCAAATCAGCAAGAAGTAAAAGAAAAACTAGAAAAAATAAACACTACATTGAAAACACTTACTGTAAACCATATATAGGTTACATGTCAGATTAAACTATGAACTCTACAACCCAAATTTAGGATATCACACATTTCCACATATAAAGTTATAACCCAGAAATTGTTTCAAACAAGACTAAATTACAGATTTAGTCTTATTTCCTTTTATATATGAAGTTATTCTTTAATTATTGATTATTTTTATTTAATTGTATTCCACATTTATTATTTTTACAAATTACTCAAGATAGCGAACATATCCCACACACCTTTCTCCTCCTATTTTTCCACATAACAGCCCTTTGAGGTGGGTTGGACTGAGAGAGAGTGACTGGGCCAAAGTCTGCCAGCTGGTTTTCATGGCTAAGACAAGACTTGAACTCACCATTTCCCACTTTCTAGCCTGATGCCTTAAACTCCTAGACCAAACTGCTCTCTTCCAGAAAAGATAATACCTGATGCATTTTAAACACATTTTAATTATTCATGCTTCCATACGATGGTTCAGCTATTTTGTATTAATTCACCAGATTCAGAAATCAACTCTATATGACCAGCCCTTAGCTATTTCTGACTGATAATGCTATATTCCTTGGTATAAGAAAAGAGAATAATGTAACAGGAAGGAGGAAGCAATGGCAAGGAGTGAAGTCTGGTGTAACCCTCCAAGCAATAAAGAATCAATGATCGCATCGGATTTAAGAAGAAGAATGGCCATGCAAGAAACAAGAACAATTGTAACAATATTAACAGTGGAACAAGTCTTGTGAATTCTCTAAGCAAATAAAAAGAGATTTGCCAAACACAGGTAGGGTGGAATCTTCTACCAGTTTCCACTCTTCTCATGTGAGGAGCAAGATTCCAAGGTATGGTCCCTGGCTCCCTAGATTCAATGCAAGTAGTCCTCAATTTACAACAGTTAGTTTAGTGACCATTCAAGGTTACAACAGCGATGAAAAATGTGACTTATAAATGTTTCTGACAGTTACAACTGGCAGCATCCCCATAATCATGTAATCAAAATTCAGATGCTTGGCAATGGGTTCATATTTATGCCCGTTGCTGTGTCCCAAGGTCACACAATCACCTTTTGTGACCTTCTCAAAAGCAAAGTCTATGGGAAAGCCAGGTTCATTTAACAACCAAGTTACTAACTTATCAACTGCAGTGATTCACTTAACAACTGTGGCAAGAAAAGTCATAAAATGGAGTAAAAACTCACTTAACAAATGTTTCACTTAACGATGGAAATTTTGGGCTCAGTTGTGGTCGTAAGTTGAGGACTACCTGGAGCACCTTCTTCTAAGGCAGCTGTTGCCCATTCAGCTGCACCACTTACCACAAACAGTTGCCAGGAAGAAACTTTTACAAATGATAATATCACATAGTGCTTATTGACTGCACAAGCTGTATTTTCCATTTTTAAATGTATAACAGCAAAAAGAAAACACAAGAGACAGGGACCTAGAAACAACCACTGCAATCTTCAGACTAACCAGATTTACTTTCAGATAGCTCAAACATTCATTCAAAACATCCCCTCATTCCCAGCCTTAGCAAATTTGTGGGATTCAGAAGAAGCGGTCCATTCCTCCTTGGATCAATTATTCACTGTCATTATTGCACCACTGGGCTGAGGTGAATTTTACTGATATTTAAGAGCTCTTCCCTTGCAAGTGTGTTGTTTAGAATGAAGCCCTATGGAGCATTCTCTCCATATTTCCAAAGGAGGTACTTTGTAAGGCCCAGTTCTCTTTATTTCTTTGAAGCCATCTGTATTTCAAATGCAAAACAAAAAGCGGCAGTTGTAAAGAGCTATTTAGGATGAACTAGCGATGCCCTTGGGAATAGCTTCCTCTGGTAAACAAGTTCAGATAAGAATGAATGCACAGATTGCTGATGAGTCTTTGTAAACAGGAATTATCAACAGATTAGGAGCCTGTGAAACAGTGCTTGACAACAGAAGTTTATGCAAAGTAGCTTGCTATTATAGGAATCCCTGATATCCCTGCATTTTTCAAATAATAACTTCTGTACTTTCTCCCACCTAGCTGCTGGTATCAGAGAAAATCATTTTTACTGTTTTATATGAACAAAAGGAGACCTCTTATGTGGAATTAGAGCTAGATATAACCTTCTTAGTACTTGTTTAATTTAGTAGTTAAGACATAAGACTAGAAACCACGAAACTGTGAGGTCTAGTCCCTCTTTAGGCACAACACTAGAAGGTGACCTAGGGCCAGTCACTCTCTCTCAGCCCTAGGAAGGAAACAATGGCTAACCACTCTTGAAAAGGCTTACCAAAAAACCCTCAGGAACATGTCCAGGCAGTGTCTAAGAATCAGATCTGATTGAATAAAATGAACAAAAAACCCTTCATGGATCCAGAATTTAAAGATACAAGTAAGCAGTCTAAACCAGGAAAAGTCCCATTGAACTCATTATTTATGTAGGGTAATTTGGACTTGTGGGCTCCAGCTCTACTTTCACATTTTACCTCAATAGAATACTTGACCCAGATTTCAGAGGATTGTGAGTTGGCTGTAATAATTCTGACAAAGATCAGAGAAAGGCTCCTAATAACTTGAACTTAATTAATTTCTTAAATCAAATTAACAAAATGTATGCTAAACTTTTATAATTCAGTTTAATTGTCTGGCTCAAACTGAATTCACCTTGATGAATGATGAAGTTGGATTTAGGATAGGTTGATTAACATTAGACCATGCTATGGTACTGTGATACTTGATAGAAAAGTATAGGTCTATGTCGCTCTATGAATCTCTTAGTGATGCTTGGATTGCCTTCAATACAGTATCTACTTTGATTTTTTTCATAGTTTTTATCCTTGTTTCTGGATGTTCAGAGTTGTAAGTAGGAATTACCTGGGAAGACAGGAGGGAACACCACAGCCCGATCACAATATGTTAGAGAAAGCATCTCAGAATAAGCCCTCTTTAGTTTGTAGGAAAGTAAAAATAAGGGTCCTTTCAGACTTACAAGTTTCTGTTATTGTAACTTTACAATAATGCGAGTGTTAGTACTCATCGTTGGTGCTTCTTGACTGGACTACCTCAAAATGTGACAAATGGCATTTATAGCCAGGAATTATTCTTTGACAGGTGAAATAATTTTATATTTTGCCAAAGAAAAGAAAAGCTGGTTATGCTTAAAGGCCTTGACACATCAAGATTACACAACCATATTCTATGTAGGACTTCCTTGAAAGCAATTTGAGCTCTTGCAAAATCCAGCTGTCAGGGATTTCTAGTGCTTGCTTTTTGGATCATATGAAAAAAAAAATCTCTGGGGTAACTCTGGAACCAGTTCAAGTTCTGGCTCGCAATGAAGAGTCCTAGATTAAGAGAGCAAAATGGGCAAGTATTTGTGGAGGTAGGTCCATTTTCTTTGATTCTGCTCATCATTGGCATGTGATCCCTAATGGATTAGTCATGGGGTCATGTTGTTCTTAGGCTGAAAAAATATTTTTCTCCACCCCAGAGCCTTAAGAATAATTAGACAGGTTTGGTCTTTGCTCCATGTACTATATCCAAGGGAGGCACGGTTAGATGACTTAGAAAGCATGTTTCATTCTGTTACTGGTCCATGATAGCCCAGTATATAATTTTAGGTGGGAAGCTTATTATTATTATTGTTGTTGTTGTTGCTGCTGCTGCTGCTGTTGTTTAGCCAGGCCTTTGGCATGTGTCAATCACAGAATGAATGCTATGCTGAGTAATCTTAAATATAAAAGAAATGAAATGAAATTTAGTTTTATTATTGATTCATTTACTTTTTAGAACTTAGCATTTGACATACCACTCACAATCACAGTGCAGCATTCAAGACATCTACACTTGGCATTCTTTATGACTTGAGTTGGTGGATCTTGAGGTTCTAATAGCAATAGCACTTAGACTGATATATGACTTCACAGTGATTTGCCCCCTCTCTAAGCAATTTACAGAGTCAGCATATTGCCCCCAACAATCTGAGTCCTCATTTTACTGAACTTAGATTCAGAGAAAACCATAAAATTGTATGTGAAAAGCCACCATGGAAATTGAATACACATAAAGCATGAATAATGACATTTATCAACATTCATCATGGACAGTGAAAGACAAAGATTGATTCTGTGGAACAATGAAATAATATTGTAAATTCAAGGCTGTATTTAGGATGTTTTCCAGCAGAACTCAGTCCGGAAGGGCATACTAAAAGGAAGCTCGGTCCAATTGGATGCAGAATATAAATTTACTTTAGAAAATTTTACACACACACACACACACACACACACACACTCCCTCTCATGTAAAACTGTAAGAGGGACATACAGTTCTTTTTCAGTTCAAGGGCCACACTTTTGGAAGAGACTGTCAAGAAATAAATGGATGGGATCAAGATAAAAGTAATGTACAATTTAGTTTACGTTCATGTTTAATCCATGCATTATCTTCAGGTGATTATGCCTGATATATTTAATACCTTTTCCCTTGTTCTGATTGAAAATTACAATTTGCTAACAATTTGGAGAGGGGGCCCAATGGCTAAGTAGTTAAAGGTGCTGGAAAGCTGACAGCCCAGGTTTGAGACCCATGTGCGGTATGATTGGGTAAGGTCCCGTTACCTCCCCCAACTCCTGCCCACCTAGCAGTTTGAAAGCATACAAATGCAAATAGATTAATAGATACCAATTCAGTGGGAAGATAACAGCATTTTGTGCACCTTGGCATATAGTCCTGCTGGCCATGTGACCACAGAAATGTCTTCAGATAATGCTGGCTTCCTTGACTAAGAAACAGATGAGCATCGCCTCCTAGAGTCAGACATGATGGGAAAGGGGAAACCTTTATCTTTACCTTTAACAATTTGGGAAGTGGGATTCTAGAATGGGATGCTTCTGGAGACATATGAGGATTTGAGAGCTCAAGATCTACACTCCTATATTAGATCCATGGTATTGCTTTTCTGATTTATCTGTGATTACAGCCTTTTGCCTGACTCTTTACAAACATTGGTACAAAAGTGACAACCCATTTCAACAGAAGAAATAAAAATGCCTGAAAATAGGAAAAATCAAATAACCTTCTTCATAAATGTACACGATGCCAGGAGAGGCAAAATAAATAAATAAATCAGTTTATTTGGGTCAATAAGCCTACTGGAACAATCCCAATGAGGTTATTCCAGATGGTCAACTTTATGACAGGATAGCATGAGTTTTTCTGCTTTTATATACTGCAACTCCCTAATATTTGGGGTTTTTCGTAGAAACAGAAGGCTTAGTTAAGATGAAATTCAATGATGGTAGAGTTCCACTGGTGAGAATGTATCAAGTGTGAAGTAAGCAGGACAAAAGAGAATGGTTAAAAACAATGTTTACAACAGCAGCACTAATAGATCCTAAATTTAAAAAATTCACTTGGTTAATTTATATACTCACATGTCATGTACTGTTTAAAATAAATTTCACTTCCTCTTTTGCCATTGTCTACTTGTTAGTGTTTTGCTTTCTTTTACATTGCTAGTGAACTGGGGAACGTTCACAAGAAAAGAAAAAAGAGCTTATCAAACAAAGCAGATATGGATCACACAAGTAACCAATTTAGCTTGTCATAATTCTGTAGATATTACTTCTTTCCTGTGAATCTAGTAAATTGTACAATTTTATTGTGCTGCTCCTTCTTCAGAGGACACAGCTTTATAAAAAAAAATCAAAGATATCTTGGTTTTGTCCAAGACTTTTTTTTTCCTTTTTCATCTGAGAAGGTTGATTATGCTCTTCCCATTCAACATCCTAAAGGAAAAAGGAAGAGCATGAACAAGCACAAGTTTGTCAAATGGAACTTAACATTTCTGACCATCACTTCTATGTGCATCAATACACTGAACACTGGTTTCACACAACATGTGAAAGTGGAATAAGAAAATATCAGACTGAACAACTAAAGCCATCCTAAAACTTCCTCCTCTGACAGTGAGAAACAATGACATGCAGACATGCCTTCTTAAAGAGTTAGTGGAACATGAGGTAGTCTAAGGCAACTTGGCAGTGGTGAGCTGGTGAGCTGGTGAGCTGGTGAGGTGAGCTGGCCATGCCAAGCTGGCCCTGCCAAGTTTTCGGACTTTTACATTACATCTGAACAGTAGGTGCCAACTGTTCCCCAAAGTATCTGCGCAGAAGTTTTTCTAACAATAACAAGTAGTGGCTAAGTTAGTGATATTGCCCTCCAGAAATGAGGCAGAATTATCCACTTTCAGAGGTTACTTGAAACAAGGGCAAAGTAGTGTCTCACTCAACAGTTAGAGTATTTAGTGCTAGAGTTTTTACACATTTATAAGGAAATCTTGAACAATTTGGTTTATATTTTTCCTGGCATCCTAGCAGCAGTTAGCCCAGTATCTTAAGAGAGTGGATTTCTCAGCAATACATGCAGAATTGTAGGAACTGATATACTGTTGTCTTCTGCATAAAACCTGGCATGAAAAACCACCTTCCATCCTTCACAGACTTTGCAGCTGCATGAACTTCCTGTACAGCAATATATCAAACTACAGGAAACTATATTGCATACTCATACAGCAGGTGACATATCTGGATTTTTTTTTATTTTTTATTTATTTCACATGTCTAGCATGCTGGTAAAATGCATGGAGTTTTACAGAACATGGCTTTTGCAATTGTAAACCCCAGAGTGATGATACATGTAGAAGACTTATTATAAATACTAAGCTAAAACCAATGCTTTTATTTGCTCATTTTTTTCCCTGAAAGAAGACCATGTTTGCCTCAAAGCTTCTCAGATTTAGATTTGTTTTCTTTTAGATTTTAGATTTATTTATTTGTTTGTTGAATGGATGGTGTTTCCAAGTCTAAATTAGGACTGTGATGGTGTTACTGATCTTGCCTATTGTAGCATCCCTGGTTTCTTGGACATCCTGAATTCAAATCTCTGGTTACTAGTTGTTGTCACACATCATTGTTCCTGTATCTGGATAAACCAGTGATTGACAAAAGTCTCTGTATTAGAGTCGTACTGTGAAAAGCAATTTTCTTTTGAAACAGACTTGTAAGTGCCCTATTATCAGACCAATTCCAGAACAGAAAGAATCTGTCATTGATTTCCATTTTTTTTAACTTCAAAGAGCTACTTGATGCTTCTCTAATCACTATGTTGTTTGGAAGAGGAAAATGGAATTGTCGAGATCTTCTGGTTTTATGGATGCTGAAATAGAAAAGAGATATGGGAAACTAGTATTGTATATGGTATCTGCTGCAATATTAGAAACATGGAAGAAGAATACAATACCGACAGTAGAGAGCTGTATTATTGAATTGATGGTGCTTATGGAAATATGTCAGAGCTGACCTGTTTGATCAGGGAACAAATGATAAGGTGGTGTGTGGTTTTTATTTGTTTTTTAAGTCTTGAAGCCTTATATGTCCTTTTTCCTAAAAGAAGGAGAGACTGAAATGATGATTTATAGATTTGGGGATTAGAAAACATTAAAGACAGAGTGGAAAGAGTAAATGATAATTGCTCAAAAAAAAAAAGAACAGAAGACAAACATCTGTTTTCTTTTTTCTTTCACTTTTTTTCTTCATTCTTATCTGGTTTTTTTTTCTTTTCATTTTTATACCTTTATTATATTACAAAATTCTAATAAAAATATTTTTTTTTTAAAAAAGTGTTCCCCATTCCAGTATTGGATGGCCTGCACAGCAAACAACTTTTTTCTCCCAAACATTTGTCAGCTGGATCTTGGTTTCAAGGCAGCTGCCATGTACTTTAAGGGCACAAAATCAATTAAGAAAAAACAACCCAAATATTTTCCAGTTAGGGCCTGCCTTTAAGAATTTTCAGTAAAGATTAATAATGTTTACATATGATAACCAAAACATCAGACTGTACAGCATTGGTTTTTGAACACAATGTGCTGATTTCAAGAGCAAAACTCAGACTGTTAAATCAGGTGACTTCTTAGAAGCATATGTGGCTGAATCTGATCTGCAGAGATAAAATGCAGGTTATTACTGAGGTGAACCAAACATTTAAAGGAAACTGAAACTCATTTCATTTTTAGATAAAACAGAAACTGACTGAAATAGGAGGTACCTATTACCAAAAGAGCTGTTCTGATAAAGGGGTGTATTTTCTAATATGGGAAAGCATGAGATTGAAAATTGTATTGGTATCCCTTTGTGTGATAAGTTAGGGAGACCATGTTTTAATGATCTCCCTAACTTATTTAAAAAGAAAAAGAAAGAAACTTTCTACAAATATATGAAACCTGAATATCAGTGGGACAATGGCTCTGTTGTAGTCCACACCTTGTACTTCTAGACTTTTTTTTTTATTTTAACATCACACAGGTGTATGCACATATACACATAGTCTACAGGAAAAAATAATTCAACTCATTCTATCATATCAGGCTTCTGTCAACTCATCATTTCAAACAGTGATTGTGATAGAATTTTGATATTTTCTATCTGTGCTGGGGAGAACCAGATTCAAATCTTCCCTCAATTATGAAAATGTATTGACAACACAAACTAACTTACCTCAGTGCTGTTGTGGCAGGGAGATATTTGAGGAGAAGCATTGTACATACTGCCATAGGCTCAAAGAGAAAGGAAGGACCAAAGTCAAGCAAATAAATAAAAAATATGCATCTGCTTTCCTGTGCACATGCATGCCTACCTTGAGAGAGGGAAGCAAAATATACTGGGGGGGGGGGGATAAGGTGACATCCATCTTATTCTATTTAAAGCAAAAGAAGTGGGGGGAAGCCTCCTGATAGAAGAGGAGGGAAAAACTGAAGTCTGGAAACATCACACCTCCTTGATATCATTACCTCCTCCACACTCATAAGTATAATTTTATCACAGTCTGGCATTTAAGATGGAAATAGGTTGCCCCCTTTTCTTAAAAGGTGAACTGACTCAGTTGGAAAATTGGTGAGGAAAGACCCCACTTTGAAAAATCTGTAAAGTTCTATAATTTGATACCTCTTGAAGCTGAAATTTTACAAGATTCACCTAGTTTAAGTGTTTGTCCCCTTTCGTTGCAGGGTCCATCAATTTTGCATTACACTCAGTGCAGTTCTTATAGAATGCTAACAGTGCATATAGTAAAGCTATCAACTGGCTTATGATAGATTCTGATGCTGATTAGAGCTAAGAAAATCACTCAGCTGGTTTCTGTACCTAAGAGAGAACTAGAATCTGGGTCTCCCTCTCAACTCTTTTAACTTCAGTTTTCTACTCCATCCTTGTTCTCTCATATAGTCCACATAGATAGAACTGGAGTTGAGAGCTAGTTTGATGTGGCTCTTGACTAGAAGTTGGGAGACTTTGAGTTCTAGTCCTGCCTTAGACATTGAAGCCAGATTGATAACTTTGGTCCAGTTTATTTATTTATTACATTTTTATGGCTGCCCATGATTACAAGTGACTCTTGGTGGCAAAGTTAAAATAAAGTAAAAACAATTGTAAACATTACAAAAGTTAAAATACACAGTGACTGAGCAACATCAACTCAAATCACCAGTATAGCCAAGAAGTGGATCATCATGTCTCCTTGGGACCCCAAGCTGAGGTCACAGAACCAGGTCTTTAGGGCCTTAGGAAAGGACAGCAGAATTGGTGCCATCTGGATCTCTATAGGTAGAATGTTCCACAAGCTACATAAATAGCAGAAAAGGTGTTTCTTCCAGTTGGCATTCTTTAGCCAAGGGGATCTAAAACATTTGATTGGAGAGCTAGAAACAGCTGGGGAGAGATGGTCCTTCAAATAATCTGATCCTAACCTATGAAGACCTTTAAAGGTGATGACCAGCAACTTGAATCGCACCTAAAAGAATACTGGAATCCAAATGCAGGCCAGTTGTCAGATGTCCAGCTAGCTAATCCAAAAAGAAAACTCCTGGGACATTGTGCTTCCCAAAAGTAAAATAATTCCTGAATACACTACATTGGCACAAAAGAAGCGAAACCAGCTCTGGGTTTCCTGTGCAAAAGTCCACATAGTTAATCTTGCTTTTTCCATCCCCTTCAGGAAAGGACTTAGAACCTTTCAATACCTTCCTGTTCTCTATGAAAATGTTGGAGACCGCTTATTAAACAAGACTTACTTTTTGTGGTTTGTTGTTTACCTACAAGCATGAAGAGATTGCGCTGCAGGAAAGCCACCAAACAGATGACATTTATGTCACCGCTGCTGTTGAGAGGGCTGCTGCATCCCTTTAACCAAGCTTATCTCAGCACAGACGAATGTACCAGGCAGTTAATGTGTTGGCTGGAAGCCACAGAGTTCTTCCAAAATCATTGTTTTCATTAATAAAGTGTGCTAACAGGATGTCACCAACAACAGTTTGATTTCATTGATACTGTTTAACATAATTCAGTCAATAAAATCTTGACACCTCAGAAAAAAGCTGAAAGGTTTGATGAGGTCAAAACATAGGGTGGAAGCAAATATATATATATATATCTCCTTCCGATGGGATAATTTTTTTACAAACAGTTCCTTCCTAGTTTTAAAATAAACAACTAAAAGCAAATAAATCCTTCTTTAAACATTCTCCAAGCAAAGTGAGGGCGATAGACAGATTAAAAAGGCAGTGGTGGTGGTAGTAGTAGTGGTGGTGGTGGTGGTGGTGGTGGTGGTGATGATGATGATGATGATGATGATGATGATGATG
>JANHFL010006903.1:285490-297438 GCA_032468155.1 Oxyrhabdium leporinum | reverse complement strand
GAAAGAAAGAAAGAAAGAAAGAAAGAAAGAAAGAAAGAAAGAAAGAAAGAAAGAAAGAAAGAAAGAAAGAAAGTCTTCTCAATGGGTGGATTTTTTTGGTTTCCAAGTTTATACATTCTAAAAGTTAATCTTTTAGTGAATGTAAGAATTCAAAATGCGTGGAAGAAGCGCTTCAGTTTTAAGAAACACTTATGTACAAGTGTAATAGGTTTTCTGATACTCCCTACTGACACTCAAGATAAATCCTTAATGCAGATAGATCTATAGTTGAATTAATCCAATCCTTATGGCAGGGATTTTTAAATTTTTCATCCTCAACCCAATGATAAATGAAATTGTGTGACACCCCCCCCTCCATAAATAAAATTGATTCTATTAGTGCTAGGAACAGGCAAGATATGGATATCTTACTTACTAAAATATAGACCATATTCATACTTTCTGGACTTAAATTTATTTTATCAGCACTATTAGTAAATAGATCATCTTTAGCTTTTTTCTTACCAGGTAACAGGAATGTTTCTTCTCTTGGAAGTCTAGAAATGAACAACAGTGTGTAAAAATACAGATCTTCTCTAACAACTCTACACACACTTTGATGGACACCCTCAAAGACTAAAAATGCCATGTGAGAAATCAACTGCTGCTGTGAGGGATGGATGGTTTACGCTCAGTATTCAAGTGCTGACATTTTACAGTGTACTTTGTATGGAAGGTCTGTCCAGCAAAAACAGGAAGATCTGATAGTACTTCTGCTTTGTGTGCACAAGTGTCATCAAAATTTAAATCACATACATAGTAGTGACTCCCTATTAACTTGCTTGCGACCTTCCCAGAAGCCAAGACTTATAATTAGAGAATTCCTGCCTTACTGAATGTTGAATTTTTCAAAAGCAGGTAAACCTTTTAAAAATGGTTTGAAAAAGAGCAGATCATTTTATTAAGAGAACTTATACTTGTCAAAAAGCATAAAGCAGTCTTTATGCTTTAACAGACTCTGACTAATTGCTTCACAACTTTGTAAAGCTTGTGGCTCATTTTTGAGGAACTGAGAAGAAGGGTTGATGAAGATATCTGTTAGACTGAAAAACTTGTCATTTTAGATTCAATTAAAACTAGTGCATGTATGTCAAATAAAAACAAACAAGGAAATATACAAACATGGTTATTGTGTATGATTAGAAGTCCTGAATAGTACATTCCAGGGTTCTGAACTTTCAGGATAAATAGTCTACGTGTATTTAATTCATTTATGAATTTGCTGATAGTAAAGGAAAGGTCACAGTAGTTAACCACTTTCCTGAAATCTGAAAGAACTACTGAACTTGATGTTCCTATTACAGTTTGAAGTCTGACATCCAGTAACAAAACAGGATCTCAATGCCAAGCAATTTATTTTGGTATGAAGTAAACCATTTCATAGTCTCTTCTCCTGAAGTTGTTATCTAACCTGGAAACAAAACATTCAGAAACCAACCCACACGCTTCGAGAATTAACCTCCACCCTCATCCTATACCCGAGCTACAGATATTCGTCACTATTGCTCTCTTCTCCCTCTTCATAAATGTATAATAGTGAGTTAAATAATTGAAAATTTGCTCTCTTTCAGAACACCCAGTTACAGCTATTCCACTCTAAGTAATCATAAAACTAGTTCTGGAAATAAGACATTTGGGTTTAAGGAGTACATTTCCAATAATCTAGAAACCACAGGTGGATATTACAGCTGTATACCCAATCACATCTAAAGGGCAGATAACTGACTACTGTATATTAGTTCTTCACACCTCAGCTTAGTCTGCATAGATCCTCTGACTGTATGTTTTTGTGGTAAATGTTATCAGAGGACATAGGAAAGCATTGTCAGAGGAGTCCACAAAGGGGCAGCAAAGATGCTGCTTTCCCCTTGAATTGTTTCTCCACAAAGAAAAAGAACAATCCTCCTCAGTGTATTTCCAAAAGTTCTATTATATTTAGCACATCTTAATTATCAGAAATATGGGCACAGGAGTGCAACACAATAAGAAAAGATACTTTGTGGAGGAGGATGTCATCAATATGTGTGGTGCTCCATGATGCAGATGCACTAAAAGTGAACTGACATCAGGGAATTTACAATCTTAAATTCAACTGAGAAAAACAAAATAAAAAGAGGGAAATTGATGCATGTTAGATAGGGACATGCTAGATCTTCAACTTAGGTGCAGTTACATATGGAGATTTGAGATTTGAGGCTGATCCTTCATGGAACAGAGAGGTTATGAGGAATTTAAAAAGCTTTCGTCATACAGATATTCTGGGAAACTGACCCAGGCATATGGGAAAACAATGGAAAAAAGGTATAATCTTGCAAGAATGGAAAGAGAGCTAATAATCAGGATATTAACTCAACCCCATGTGTAACAAGCTCAAGGTAAGCCTGTATAAGATGAAAACTGGTTTGTTTTGTCTGGAAGATGACCTAAAATTGCATCAATACATAAGCATTATGATCTTTCCTGCATCTTACCAATAGCCCTTGAATAGAATGCTTGAATATATTTGTTTTCTTCATCCAGGATTATGAATCGCAGCATCTGTTGGCTTTGCAGTTTGTTCAGAGATGGCACAAACAGAGTCATTTCCAAGTAAGTACAAACCAATGTACAAGAAGCCTTATTTACAGAACAAAGGGTAAAGGAAGAAACCAGGAATTTTCAGTTTTTTTGAGAGTGAGCTTCACATGTTACTTATCCTACCTCCATTTATATACAATGTTGGAAGCGATAACAATAGAAAGAGGAAACTTTGGGTCAAATCCTATATGGAGAGCCATTCAAAATTCAAAGTGTGGTTTAGAGATAAAGTGTGGTTTAGAGATTGTTTTAAATAGAGAAAATGTAAATAAATTGTATGGTGTGGTGATTACAACAGTTAGAACAAAAGAGAGTTAGGACCAAATCTTTTAGCCATGAAGTTTCTGTTGACTTTGAATATTTTCTCAGCCTAACAATCTTCATTGAAGTATATAAAAGGATGTATATGTATAAGCATGAATAAAGCCTAAACCTTTTGAGAACAGACAACCCATAAATGAAGAACCATGGGAAATCTTCAATCTCCTGGTCAAATAAGTCTCTCAGGGGCTCTATTCTGGCAGTCAGATTTTGAGCTCATAGCGCTGATTAATAGTTCTAATTATATCTTTTCTGTCTCCAAACCACGGGCAGGATAAAATTACAGTCAATTAGGTATGGAGCTACAGTACATGGTTATTCTTTTTACAAGCTTCTGGAGTAATCCTAGAGATGCCAGGTAAAAAGCAGTGGATGAAATTAGGTTGAGTTCATTGTTATCTGAGGACCTCTTGTCTCATTCAGAAAATTCAGTGGCATACATTCAGCAATTATGAAAGGGCTGCTGATATTCAAGTTGAATCCAATTGTGTATGTACACTGGTAGAATGGCATCTCTCCATAAATTACTTCCTCAACCCCATTCAACTCCATGCTTTCATTTTAATTTGCTTTGGAGTGTTTGGGAATCCAATAGATTTGGGGAGAAACTGGGTATATAGGGAAGGAAAGTTCCATTGAGCAAATAGGATACCATTTCTTCTTCTACTAGTACTGCTACTACTACTGCTCACACACATAAATGAGGTAGGGTTTTGACTGTACAGTTGTGACTGCAATGCTTTCTTTTATCTGCCCTGCTGACACTGCTCAGTAGTTCAAAATATAGTCTAAGGTAGAATTTTAAAAATGCAGACATTTGTTTTTCTTATTAGTATAATCTCGATTGGGAATTTAAGGATAATGAAAATAATTATTCCCATACCAGCTGTAAACCATAAAGGCCATCTGTTGTTTTGTGTGGAGAGAGGAATATTGTTTGTCATATGATAAATATAGGAATCTCTGGGACTTTGTACTACAAACCACATGACCTGAACCAGTTGACTTAACAGTTTACACTTTCTTCTCTCCTCTTTTTTCTCTTTGGTTCATGTTTTGCCTGATGAATTCTGGACAATTAAAAAATTGCACACCTTTTATTGCCATTTTGATCAGCCTAAATAGGGTGCCTGGGTGCTAAACAAGATTAACCCAGATTACATTATCACCAAAGATTACCTCATTTGATTATTAATAAATGATTATAGGCCCAGGAGTGCTGCTAGCATAATACATAGACATATGTGCATACATATCTATTCATGTTGTCCAATAAAGATAGTGAAAGAGATTATAAATTAGCAAGTCTATAAAACCCTACAAACAGCCAAGCTGGTTTATGAGTTTTTTATTTGGCCTCAACATTCGGAAGCCAATTTTACTTTTAATCAAGAAAGGATTACTACTAAAGTTTAAAATAATGAAGTTGTTTTTGTGAGTATTTGAGAGATGACAACAGACTAAAGGAGTGGATGAAAACAAATGCTTCTATTTTGTATCCCAGCACATGGCAGTTTAAGAGAGCTAATCTCTTCCATTTCTTTAATACCAGAAAATCAGTTACTTCACTTCCCAATTATGTATGACAAGCATACATCCATAATGATCTATCCATTTCAATAATTACAAAAATAGATTACTACACTTTGTAACATAATGTAACATAATTTAAATTGCTACATGTTGTTATTTTTGTACTACTCTTCCTTTTAGTAGTTTCTTTCTAATATAATTTCTAATATAATGTCCGCAATCCTACTTGCCTAGGAACAGGTGCCAATCAACTCTCTGGGTCTATTTTTAAACGTTGATTAGATTGCTTATTGGTATATTTCATACAGTATGTACCAATTGGTATTTTTCCAAGTGCACACATTGAGCAAGAATGACTAAATACATAGTTCAAAAGCAAGTACGATTTTCACTACAAAGAAATGTTGTAATTACATAGGAGAATTTGAAACATGAATATTTCAAATTCTGAACAAAGGAAGCTTAAATAAAATAGGTCCTAATGTTGCAGTAAATTCAGTGGCACTTATTTTCTAATAAGTATGTCCACTTTTACGTCACTCATTCATTTAATCATTTTACACATAGACAGAATACCTTAAGAATAAAAAGATTTTCAAGGGTACTTCCAAAACAAAATACAAAACATGCTTTGCCTCAGTATTGGAAATGGAGGTTCCATCATGTAAGCACCCAATCATACAAAATGCTCTTTATGGATTTATCTCTCAGGAGCAAAAAGATTAAAATTTTCTCTACCTGCTTGTTGCCATCTAGTTTTTATCCAGTTTTCTGAAACTCTGATTTATCTTTTCTTGATAGGCAGGTTCATATGCAGTAATATTACAGCTATTGTAATTATTTTAAGTGATTGTTTAAATTATCTAAAAATACAGATGTATTCTCTGCCATGTGAAATATTTGTTAAAGGTAGCATTGCTTTTTTTTCTCTCCCCTTAGCTTGAAAATACCAGGAAACAAATTCAGGCAGTATTTGGGGATGCTCAACGAAGCACAAGGATAGATCTTCAATGCCAAGTCTTAGATTTTATTAAAGCTAGTTGTGAAAATGTGGTTATTGGCTGCTCCAACTTTGTATTTTCTCTCCCTACCCTTACTTCTTAAAGAATAAGCCTGGAAGAAGTACTTCAGTGGTCTCAGTCTTTCGAAAAGCTTATGGCTACTAAATGTGAGTAAATACATGATTTTAATCAGAACAGTAAGATGGAACAGGAATAAGTAAATGGCATTTATGGCATAGGACATATTCATATAGCCAATGTAGCATGCTATCTTCCAGTCCATGAGGCAACATGAAGTATATCAACATAAATCTTCTCCCTCTATATAACCTTCATCAATTTGCCTCTTTAACAAGTTTGGGCAGTAATGCTATCCTGACAGTTTCCTGCAAAGCAAATTAAAATGCATCAATTAGTGGATTTCCCAGGCAATGATCCATCAATCATTATCTCTAAAGTATGGCAGGTTAGGGTGGGCTGGGCTGGGCTGGTTTGGGCTTGGCAAGGAGACAAGTTCTGACAAATGCTAGAATGGTGAGTTTAGCCATTTTTCAAATCTGATTCAGAAGGTCCCAGTAAAGCAGGAGAGGAAGACCCAAAAAGTTACAGTAGAAACTTACCAGCTGATCAGACAAAGGGGTGTCAGAAGTTTTAAGCTGATTTATGGCAACCTAACGTAATTATTTTTCACTGGGGAATTCTGACTGATGGAGCTTTGCTAAGGACATTTCAGATTACTCCTCTTCTCGCTTTGTAACATGCTATCATACCTAATTCGTCTAAAATGCAAGTGTTCCCCACAGAAAAATGATCTTATTGCAGCAAATATAATTTCTTCCAGGTCAAAAAGAGAAACTGCAAACTTTTCAAAAAGGAATTTCAGCTTAAAAAGAATTGCACTGATTTTTACAGAATTTAGATCACTCCATGCATGATATATTTGTAAAACTCAACAAAATGCAAATTTACTGAAAAACATCTACCGATTCCTCTCCAGAATGCATTGTGTGGGCTGAGGTGAATTTCAACAAATGGCTATACCAGCAGTTGAACCATCTGCCAGAACTTGATTTTCAGGATGAGTGGGGGATTTCTGCCTTTTCTGACTTACTGAAAAGACCCCACACATCCACTAATCACAAGGATCAAGCACTGGGTCCTCCACCCACCCACAGATTATCGATGATTAACTCTCTTACACCCATTCACTCTGAATTTATCTCTTTCTTCACTTTCACACTCTTTACTGCTCTCTAACTCATTCTCCATCAAAAAACCGAGCTGGGAAGGCCCTTGACAGGCATTGGCAGTGTCAGACTTCATCTCACAGACAGGACTAAACCACTTAGCCAAGCTCACAAGGCATCCAAGAACTTCTTCAATATTTATTGAAGGAACTTAAGAAGCAATAACAAAGAAGCTCAGCAACTGCTATGTTTCAAGAATACAATCTATATTTAGAAATAACATTCACAACCTTGTGCTTATTTTTCTCCTCCATACCCTGGGTAAGAAACTACTTGGCCCTTCTTTTGAGCACATTGGCTCATTTGCTTACGTCCTTTGGATTTTCCAGACTGGCATTTTATCAAGTACCAGGTTTCTTATTTTAAAAAAAGTTCTCCTCTGCTGAAGTCAAAATGCATATGGTAGATATTACTGCCAATCAGAAGGTGTGTAAGGGGGGCATGCAAATAGGATCTAAGGTACCTAGGGAGAAAATGGAAGGCTGTAAGTTCTATAGCCATGAAAACCAGCATTGTGATCTTGGGACACACTCTTTCAGTCCAACTCAGCTCACAGGGTTCTTGTTGTAGGGAAAACAGGAAGAGGAAGGTATGTTAAATATGTTTGCCATCTTGAGTTATTGTAAATATAATAAAGCTGGGATACAAATAAATAAATAAACATTTTATTTTGTAGTAACAATACATCAGTTACCCAGATAATTAGAGATAGAGAGATTGAGATGATATTGTTGCGGTTCTATCCGCCACAGCTGCGCAGCCTTTTCTTCCAATTCTAGCTATGCCTTGCTCCAACCAGCAGTCTCTGCTCACGTCAAGAAGCCGGTGGGAGAGGTCAAGGACGGGCTCCACTGCGATCCTTCGTTCCACTCCGTGTGCACGTTTCCCCCCACTTCTCGGTCTCCTTTCTGCCGCCCATGAGAGCCTTCCCTTCCCCTGCACCACCCCAAGTTCTGTAGCCTGAGCCCTAAACTGCCTGCCTGTGTTTTCCCGCAGACTCCTATCCTGCTTTCCCCAGGAAGCCTACCTTTCAGCCTCCCCTGCCTTCCTTTGCTGGTCGCCTAATTTTTGGTAAATTGCTTTGACCTACTCATAATCTTATTTTCAGGATTACTGGCATAGATATCTTTTATAAATGAACTTTTTTTTAGTTTGCTTAATCTCTCTCTCTCTCTCTCTTTGCTGATATCCATATCTATTTTAAAATATGTCTTAAGTTTGTATTTAACTCTTATAAAAGTTGGTCTAGTGATGGCCTTAGTTGATTGCAGTTCTTTCCTCTGCAGGATCTGCCCCTGCATCTGAAAAGAAAAGGAGTGAATAAAGCTGTCCTATGGAATTGTTATTTGTTTTTCAGAATTGAAACTGGACATTACTCTTTTTTTAAGTTTTATTTTTTAATAAGCATAAAAAATTCATTATCTATATATACAGTGTGTTGTCTGGGTAGTTAATTTTGTATTTCAATGATAGTGACAAGAATATTCATAACAGTAATGACCATATACTAATAATAATATTTGCCTATCCATTTTAGTGAACTTTCCTTATATAATTGGTCTTTTCTTTTATATTATTAGATTTCTAACTTCTTTTTCTGTTAGCCAGTGATAAAACAAATCTCACATTAAAAAGTATTCAGTTTCTTCCTTTTCCTTAATTTTAAGTGTTAATCTATCCATTTCTGCACATTCTAATATTATTACATTTTCATCTATAGGGATCTCTTCATTTTTCCACTGTTGTGCAAACAATTCTAGCCACTGTTAACACATGTAATTAAATATGTATTCCCTTTATTATATTTTTCTGCTTTTCAACAAATATATTCTGGTTTTAAATCTATATGTTGCTTTTTCCATTTTTTTCTAACCATGATACTATTAACTCTTGAATAGCTATTTGACTTGAGTACAAGTTGAGCCCAATTCTGAACCTAATTCATATATTCCTGTTTTTTAAACTGAGGAATAAATTTCAGAAAAAGAATTCAATATTGCTTTGTGGATGCATTTCACTATGAATTTCATTCTTCTTGATCTAACTTCTTAGATGATTTTGGGCTATATCCTTTTTGTTTGTCCCCCCATTTGTTGGACCCCAATCCCTCTCACTCTTAAAAATTTACCAGACTAGTGAGGTTGTTCTAGTTTTTCAAAATCTAAATATGATTTTGGTGAATAGTTTAAGCATATAGAGACATATAAAATATGAAAATCATGTACTTATAAAATATCTCTATATAAACACTGGTGGTACACTAAGAATATGACAGCATTGATTGAGAACTCTGGAGATTATTCTAACAGTTGGGGTGCAGACATTTCATTTCAGATTTTGGAGGTGGGTTGCATGAAGGGTAGGGTATCTTAGAAATATCTAAAGGCAATCCCTGGTGTAGATAGCATTTACACGCATCTTTTAAAATATTTTTTAAATATTAGGGCAAAGAAGGACCTTCGAGTTGGCCACGCCCACCCAGTCACCTGCCCACCAGCCACACCCACCAGTCACATGCCCACCAAGCCATGCCCACCAAGCCATGCCCACAGAACTGATAGTAAAAAAAATTGAATCCCACCATTGGTTCAAAGTTACAACAGCCTTGGAAAAAGTGATTTACAATCTGCACTTGCACTTATAAACATCACACCACCCCCACGGTCAAATGATCATTATTCAGGCCTTGGCAGCTGGTCTACTTTTACAGCTAGTATAGTATCCTGCGACTTTTTTTGCTGATTTCCAGTAAAACCTGTCCATTGAGGAAGATGGATTCATTTAACAACCATCATAAAAATTATTATAAAATCATGTCCTACTTGATTCACCATCACAAATCCAGTCCCAGTTGTGAGTCTTAAATTGAGGACCAGCTATACTGTGGTTTATTTATTGAATCTTGGAGGATATGCATCAGTGAAATGTCATTGGTACTTTAGGAACTCTTTTTATGGAATATCTTGGAACTAATCCTAATCTGGGGTTTATATTTAAATAAATACAAATAGGATTGTGATGCAAAAAGAGGTTTTAATGGAGTTGAACTCGTTCTTTGATGTAATTTTTATTCCAAAATAAATCATGATTGATGGCAATAATGATGATGATGATTTAGGTCTATTGACTGTATGGCTCTGGGCTGCTTACTATGCTGCGCCTCAAAAGCTTCTTGGGATGTCACAACTTGGAGCTTCAAGCAGCCTCTGAGCCACAGTGCAAAGCTGTTGCTTCATTTTATTTAGACTTTTTTATTTATTTAGATTTTTCTTGGCAATTCCAAATTTATTCTGAAACTTTGGTAAGATATTAGACTTTTAAGACTCAGGCTTCAACTTCTTCTTCAACTATCTCATCCTGTTTGGCCTCTGCTTTCTAACGCAACCACCTCCCACCCCCACCCCATCCCGCAAATAGAAGGAGCATCTGCAGCCTCCCTCTGTGAGTACATGATCAAGATTCCGTGTGGACCTGTATATTCTGGATCTGCAGTCTGCAGGAATCTGTAGGAATCTTTATTGGGAATGTCTAAATTCTGCTGGCTGCATGGAATCTCTATTAGAAATATCCACTTTAAAGGGACTCAGCAATGAAAAATTAGAATAGAAAATTAGAATCACAGAATGAAATCAGTTAGCGCTTTCACTCAAAAGTTCCAACAAAATTTAACTTAGCTTACCCAAGGTAATTGTGTGTAGTTGTTAATATTTGATCAAAAACAAATAATATGATGGATGTTTATGTGATTATCTCAGAGTAGCAGCTTACAATTCCATAACTTTAGGATCTAAAAGAAGCAGAACCAGCAGGCTGGGAGGTACAAGGAAGAAAACCACATACTATTTAATTCATACCAACAACTTTCTATAGCCAAGGCAAGCACATGTCTAATTTCTCCACCATAGAAGCCCTCTCAGACATCTGCCATAAGGAGCCCTTTTCAATTGATTGCACATCATTTACTCAAATCTTAGTCAGGAGGGCAATAAACACACAGTGGCCTTTCCCTATTAATGTAAGGTCTACCAATTTTATTGTTTTCAGTAATAAGACAAAGCTTCATAAAAATAGCATGCCTGGGGTACTGAACTTAGCTTTCCACCCAGTTACTGCATTTCTTATTCACAGGGATTGAAGGAAATGAAATATGCTGCTATTAAGGAAAACACATGACACTTGCTTTATGCATAAAAACCAATAAATTATCTCCTGCTTTTACTTTCAAGCAAAACATCTCAGGCATAGCCAAAGCGGAAAAAATCTGCCCCATAAATCAAGCCCTTTAGGCAATGAATGAATCATAAAACTAAATACAAGGCTTAAAATGGTACTCAAAAGAATAAAAAGGGAAGGAGAAGCTGTTGTATTCCCTCTGATCCCAACACAATTGCATATGCGGACATACACGTGTTCAGTATCCCCAATCAAAATGCCTTTCTTTGTAAACTTGTAAAAAAAATATAAATTTCATTTTCAGTATGAATTTCATTTTAAAAGGCTTTCATTATTAAGAATCACTTGGGCAGATTTATCAAAGCAAGAAACCAAACAAATCAACAGCACTCTGATTTTAATTACATTTGTACTACCTAGTTTTAACAAACAAAACTATCTGATTGAAGTAGCCATGCTTTTCTCACTCATTTTCTTCCATAAAACAAGAAAAGCACAAATAATGTGCTCCTTAAACATGTGTGTGGGGAAAAATAAAAACCAAACATGAAAGTTTGGTTATGAGCCCTGAATGAATTAAAATCTTTAGTCATTCAAATGAAAATCTGCTTATAGAATCTCCTCATTTTCAAAAATGGTTATGTTATAATTTTAGAAAATAATTTGTGACTGTGTGAGACAGATGATGGACAAACCTTCAGAGGGTTTTGTAATCTGGTTTAGATATAGTTTAAATATGTTCCTGAAATGTACTCAAGGTTTTTGATGAATGCCCTCCGTGACACCTCCTTTCTCATCTTCTGTATTTCTATCCTACTTGATTGCTTATGCAGCCTCTTATTTTTAAAAAAGGTGCAACATAATAGGGACATTTAAAAGCTTAACTTATTAAAATAAGGCAAAATGGGATTGCAAGGGGAAATAAATGTCTTACCAAAAAAATATTAATGACCCTCCAAGGTATACAGGAAATGATGGCAAGGAAGCCTAGGTGGCGCAGTGGTTAGAGTGTTGAACTGCAGGCCACTTCTGCTGATTCAATCTAGCGGTTCAAATC
>JANHFL010006903.1:230114-247610 GCA_032468155.1 Oxyrhabdium leporinum | reverse complement strand
CATTGCTTTTTTGTTCCTGTAACATTTTCAGTTTTATTCTTGCTTTTTTCCCTTGCCAGATGTACTTCAATATTATTCTATTTAGTTCTTCAAATTATTTTTTCTCTATTTTTATTGGTATTGTTTGAAATAGAAGAAGTCATTTTGGTAGTATATTCATTTTATAGTGGCTATTCTCCCTATCAAAAATAGTTATACATTCTTCCATTTCTCCAGGTCCAGTTTAATTTGTTGCATCAGTTTTATATAATTATCATCTTTAATTGTTGATCACCTTGCTGTTAAATAAACACCTAAGTATTTAATTTTCTTTACTATCTGAAGATCTGCTTTCTCTGTCAAAAAGTGTGCAAGGGGTTTGATTCTTAGGCACATTCCAACTTTATTTTATTTAAAAAATAATAATCCACTGAAATCAGATTACTCAGTTTCATGGTAAAGTTCTGAGACTTGCTGCTAGAAACTAATTGGGATAAAAAGCCTACATGTTGCTCATTACAAACCAGTACAATTCATTATTCTGATTGTGAATGCCCACATCTACCTAGCTACCTTAAAGCCATCTAAACTATTTGTCCTCATCACAGCCTGAGAATGGAAATTGTGAAAACTGTTACCCAAACACATTTAGATGATTCCAGACTGGGAACAAAAGGCTACACAATGTGGAAAAAAACCCTAGGACATCTCCTGGTTGGAAAGAAAGAAAGTACCAACCAAGTTTCACTATGAGTGTGTCAGATTGCCTCAGCTGCACAGTTAAGATGATGAAGTAGGAAAGGACATTTGAAGACAGGAAAAGGAAGTGCTGAGCACCTATCAATTGCTCACTGACCAGTCTCAAATTCTTCAAATATTTTCCAGCTTACAACTCCTGACTCTATGTCCTTCATATCAATCCTTCTGCAAGGGGGAAAAAAACTAGTTCTGTATCAATAAAATCTATGAAAAAAAGAATGAGGCTTAGACTTCATTGCCTCAAGAAAAGCATCAGTTGCAGTATCAACTTCCACATTAAACCCCACTGTTCTATTCATAGTTTTCTCTTCCCAAGTTATTTTATGGTATTATCAGGAACAGAGGCCAACAAGAGGGAGTTAAGAAAACAGTAACAGCTATTCTTTAAGAGCTGGAATCAGATCATTTTGTTTTACTTAATCAACAGAAGAATTTTATAATCTCCAGCCTGGATCTCAAAGGTAATCAGTAATTTGGCTACTTTTTATGTCAATGGTGCTTCCACTAGTGGAAAAAAATAATAATATTTACAGCAAATCCACAACCATCTAAAGCAGGGGTGTCACACTGGATTTCTTTGAGGGCCGGATCAGCATTGCAGTCCTCCTCTGCGGTCCGGTGGCAGGAGAGAGGGGGTGGGGGGCAGCAGCAGCAGTGGTGAGATGGGACAGGTGCCTCCTGCAGCACCCTGCCAGCCACATGGCCTGTTTTCGGCCCATTTTTTGGCCTGTTTCGGCAGGCAGTGCTGCAGGAGGCCATAGAGAGTGAAAATGAGGGGGGGGGCGCTTGTGGCCTGTTTTAGCCGCTAGAGGCACCGCAGGCCAGTCCCTTGATATTTCCAGGCTGGTCCCGCGGGCTGGATTTAAGCACCCCGCGGGCCACATCTGGCCTGCAGGTCTTGAGTTTGACACCCTTAACCTAGAGCATGGTTGTGGATTTGCTTTTGGCTTTCCTAGGCCACATTGAGTGAAGAGGAATTGTCTTGGGCTGCCATATGCAGTCCATGGGTCACAGGTTGGACTCGCCTGACTTAGAATGTCTATAATCCATTTCCAACAGGACCGTTTAATAAAGATTTCCTCCTGCTTGATTACTCATCTACATGTGACATGGCAGGGTCACCTGCCAGAGTCAATTATCCCTCAAATTAAACAATGTCCATTGATGGAAAAAGGATTGGGCAGGGGCTACTTGAAATGCTGATTGCATCTATTGGGTAATGAGTAATAGGTAGCATGAAGAGCTCAGTCTTGGGGCCAACCAGCTGATCCACTTGTTAAAGGACATAAGTGTTTACTTCATAGGCTGTTCGGCAACATATGCTAGCCAGCCACAAGGAAAAAACCCTAGCCCTGTCTCCAGTGTAGAAGAATAGATTCTAGTCCAGTAAAATTCAGGGGTGGTAGTCATCATCATGTCTTCATGTATTTCATTCCAAATAACCAAATGTTTTGAGCTGTCCCTGGGTGGGTCCAAAAACATAGCAGGCAAAATCTCTTTTTTTTTTAGTTGACTGGAAAAAAAGAGCCAAGGCTAGTTCTGTGGCAGTTATATGTTAGTTTGCATCCTGGATGATGAGGGCTGAAAAAAACAAGAAGAAATGGGTTAAAGCCACAAAGGAACCTGAGGTTTATTTCTATCATCTGAACTGAGTCAGCAAAAGCATTATCAAGGTAATTTATCACTGAGACTCACCGCTTCTACTGATCATTCATTTATCTGCTATAAACATGTTCCCAACCACGGACACTTGTTTGGAGGAAGCTCTAGTTGTGCTACTAAACTGATGCTGCCATTGAACTCATACAAGCAACAAAAATTCAAGGGACAGCTTCTTCCAAGAGAACTGGGATTAGTCGTAATCTGAAATCCTGGAGATCTTTTCCCAGTTAGTACAGATCAGTCTTCCCCAACCCAGAGCTTTGAATGAAACCTATTCCAAAAACTCCCACCAGCATAAACAATTCAAACTGGGTTCTACAGTTGCACTCCAATGTATCTGGAGAGCTCCATGTTTGTGTAGCATACAACAGCAACACTGATCTAGATAAAATTAATGGCTTAATATGCCTAAACAATTCCTTATCTGCTTATCTGGGCCAGGCATGTGTTGAACTTTATATAAAGCCTTTATCTATTTTATACATATTACCTTATTGCAATCACCGATTCCAAGAAAAAATTCTGAGATAGGTTGGTTGATGAACACAGCAGGTAAAATAATCACCGTGAAAAATAACCGTTGAACCAGTTTAAATAAAATTAAGGAATATATTATATGTGTACGATAGTGTTTCGATACACATGCATTTTTGCAAGTGCAACCAGCAGAGGGTGATCTGAGGTTAGCTTAGGGCATGTGTGATTTACTTTATTTTTAAACACACTGCTAATGTGTAGCTGTGTGCTGCCCTTTCTCTGAAAGTAAAATATCAAAGCAGGCGTTAAAAAAGGTAAACCACCAAATAATTTAAATAAGGCACCTATCTCAACAAATTGACCAGACTGATCAAAATACTACAAGGCTTTTAGATGGCGAACTACCCTGTGGAAAAAAATGCATGCTCTTTCTTATGTAGTACCTTAAGAAACATGAGCCCTTGGTTGCTGTTTCTAAACATTTCCTTGGTAATCACCATTGAACGTGAGACTTCTAACTAAACACACATTTCATTCTTCAAAAAGTGCTCCACAAATAATATAGCGCTAGAAATTTTAGATATGCTTAGCTATTAATAGAAGTTTGTTATCGGTGCCTATTTAAAGACTGAAATCAATAGGGTGGACTCCCAATAAATGCCTACAGGATGAAAGTCTCAAAGGGCAATTTACACAGTAATAAAACCTTCACAAAGTTCAACAAGTTTTATGTTAGAGCACATCTAGGGAGCTAGTTTGCTCTGCTCTCCTTCAGTTTGTAAGGGAGCACAAAAACACTCTGGCACAATTCACAGTCCAGTTAGCTTGACTTTACTCTGTCACTGCCCTTATGTTTTATAGCAGGGTAATTTGTGGTGCAATGATTGGTGGATTTTCTTGCTGGTTGGATAAACATCCACCAAACCCTTGCTAAAACATAGGCTACATGGAGAAGGACATACTTTGCTTGTTAGACTTATATTGGGAAAAAGCTTTCAACTGATTCTTTAAGACATGGGTGTCAAACTTGCCGCCATCATGTGACATTTCACAATGTTTTTCTCCTTTGCGGAGCTGGGTTGGTCGTGGCCTGAGCATGACACATCTGGACCGTGGGCTGCCAGTTTGACACTCCTGCTTTGAGAGAAATGCTCATTTAGATCACTCTGCTCTACCACTTTATGTACAGAATGTCACTCTAACAGGCCTAAATCATAATTTCTCCAGTCATTAAAGCAGCATCAAGCTCTCTAGATAATTGATAGATCAGGTCCTGTTTGACAGGTAGGTGATTTAATTATGTCCTGGTCTTTCCAAGAGATAGTAGTGGTGTTTTTCCTGGTGGTACCTGGTGGTTCACTAGCCCAAACCTAAACATGCAAGAGAAGAGCCAGTAGACATAAAAGAGGGAAGTTATGTCCATAGCAGCTGAAAGGAACCAGTAGTAGATGGGAAGATTTCAACTCTTGTGTTAGTCACCTCCGAGGCCACCCACATAGCAAAACTTGTGTCAAAAGATAGGATACACTTCCACATTGGATGAGAAAAATCCAAAGCTAACCAGTATGGGCTGGAAAGGAGAAGAAATCTGGATCGTACACATGTCCTTTAAAAAATGTTAGCAAAGCACCTTTAAGTCGAAGTCAGTGGGATGCGAGGCTATGACCTTAGATATCCACAGAATGTAATTCAGTTAAATTATATCATTTTTATACACCTGGAGATGAGATCTTGGTGTAAAAAGATTGTACTAAGTCGTTGTGCTATTTGTAAATGCAAGTGCCTCGTTTTGTTAAACTGTAATCTTCCCCCACCCACCGCTTTAAAACAATATGTAACTGCTGCAATCTATTCCAATAACATGAGGATGTTCATAATCCAAAACAAGCTGCAGTTATTTATTTAATACAACTAAGGATGTGCTGTTGCAATATCATTTTAGTTTAAAAATACACACATGAACAGGGGAGTATCTAGATCATGGCTTATAATCTACTAAATTTATAGGAGTTCAGGCAGACTCATACTGAGAATTTATTTATTCTCTTATTTTTAGGGCAGTCTTGAACATGTATTTGCTTTTTCCTTCCTCTTGAAGCTATAAAAAGATGGCAAGAGTTATTTTTCATAGCACTGCCAATATTATGGTTAATTGAAATAAAGCAATAAAAAGGCTTGCAATAATAATTTTAAAAAGATAAGGGAAACATTGGAGACATTGTGAGAGTTTCCGCTCACCAAGGAGTGCCAAGCACAGAGAGGAAATGTCCTAATTTTCCATTCATCGTTATCATGTGAGGACTCTCCAAGGGAACCTTCATGAATTCCAAATTCTTCTGAAGTGTTCTTCCGCAGTGATAAACCCTCTTTGTAATGAAATGCTTCCCAAAACAGATGAACAAGTCAATGGGGACATTTTTATTATTATTATTATTCTTGTCGTTTACACCATTTTTTTTAAAAAAAAGCATATTCTTTTGTTGCCATGGGTTATGTTATATTGTGTGTCACGGTCCCATCTGTAAGGAAGGAAATGCTATCTCATGGACTTCAAATTGTGTCTGAACAAGAGTTGAAGTCTGTATCTATCTACACTTTTGTTTTAGTTAGAAACTGAAGTTCGATATATCTGGAAGGCAAACTAGAAAAGTCAGATACAGAATGCACCGCTCTCACCTCTGTCAGTGGGATCTGCTTATCTCTTTGCAGCATTCCAAGCAAGGTAGGTAATGGAATGGAGCCATCTTTTTAATGGATCTCATATTTTCTGCTTTGTATTGGTTATTCAACTGCCTGCCCTATACTTTACCATTTTTGTCTTTTTTAGGTTGGTCAGTAAACAAAATAAACAAACTTACTAATGTTTTATGTCCCGTAAGGTCTTTTTGTGATGTAGCTCAGGGCACTGAGGACAATTGAAGTTGGGGCAGATTCAGCCACCCAACTCTGCTCAAAAGGCTGGAACACAGGGCAAAGATAAATAGACCCTAGACAATTATTAGAACAAGTTACTTTGATATGTGCAACTTGCATCAATATATACTTAGGAACAGCAATAGCCTCTCTTTTTTATGAATAATAATTTTATTAGAAATGTCATTGTATAGATAAAACTAATACAAACACAAGAAAATAAAATGGTACCAAGAAAAAATAAGTTCAAAAAAAAGGTGAAAGAGAAAAAAGAAGTTCCACCTTCATCACAGCAAGCATTTATTTTTATTTTTGCAGGAATAGAAATAGCCTCTTAATATTGGTCTCCCTATATTATAGAATTATACTTCTGTTCTTTACCTATGAACATCTTGCTATACGCTCTTCAGAACTGTAGTTTAAAGCAGATCTGGATTGAAGGTTAGAAAAATTTTGTAACATGAGTTCAGCAGCAGACACAATTACCCAATGCTGTTCCTTATAAGTCTTTAGACAGAGGTTAGTCTCTGGACTTGGAAAGAACCAATACTAAGACCAGCCAATTTTACCGATGGAAATTCAAGCATGTGTTAATTCTGAACCAGTAATTCTATATAATTCCCTAGCCCAGCTTAGGGTGGCTGTTTTGGAAAAAAAGATAAAGGAGGAAATATTATGTATGCTAAGTTAAGCTTCCAAAAGACAAGTGAAATATAAATCTAATATGCAAGTGATGAAATGTGATCTCATGATACTCATTCAACCGTTCAAAATAGCTACGGTTGCCCATTTCTGCTTTAGAATAACTACTGCAGAATTTAATGTCAAGTAAGATTGGCCCAATCTATTCAGGAAGGAGCAGATTTTTTTTTAAAAAAATCCATTCTCCATAAATCAGTTAGAAGATATTTTTCAGTGGAATCAAATCAGGCACCTGGAAAGTGAGGAAACACCTAATGAGCAACATAAAACCCATTGTGCACTACAGCTGGAGAAAAGTCATACTAGGATAACAGGAAGCTGGAATGAGAAGTTACTCTGTTTACGTTTGTTACATGACTCTGAAAGTTTTGCTGGTTTTATTTTGAGTAAAGCTTAGAGCTAGGTTTCAGGTTCTTCCTATTTTAAAGCCCAACTGGTTTGTCTGCTCCTAATAAGTGGATGGCTATTCTCACTTCCAGGTTTTGTTACATGCCATCTAGACAAGTTTTTGCAATTGCTCAACTCCTGTTGGAAGATTACAATCAAAAGTATTTCCAGGCCACACAAAGATTTTGCCCTTTGTTCACCCCAAACGCATTTGTTCTGGACATAACACAAAGTTTGTATACAACTAATTTCCGTAAACTACACTGAATCCATTTGTAAGCAAGGTTAATCTGAATTCCTTGGCTATGTTAATGCAGGCATATTAGGGGAAGAGTTACAGTATTCTTCTTATCTTCTCATAGTCAAGTCCAGTCCAGACTGGGTTTACTATTCTTGGTAAAAGGGTGTGGTGTAGGTGAAAGAAAATAAGAAAGCATTATGGTGCTGATATTCTGGCTTTATCTACTATCAAACTTGTGGCCCACATGCCAGATGTGTCACGCATAGGCCACGCCTACCTCCAGTTTAGCAAACGGGGGAGAAAAGTCACGATACATCGCATGACGACAACGTGACGCCAGGAGTTTGGCATCCCTGATCTACATATTAAGTAAGAAATCATGCCTTCCAAATTCCAATGTTGTATTCATACAGCATCTAAATACAGCAACTAAATCAAACAAATACAATGTGGGAACCCAATTATTTCCATCATCTCTTTCTCTCTCTCTTGTCCCATGGATTAAATGTTAAGCAAAGTTTTTTTTTTCAAATGGCAGATACTTCTGATGTACAGTTTTGACATCTGCTAGAAAAGATATGTAGATAATTGTGTTGTTTCAGTAAATGGGTGCTTCAGCAAGAATCTGAGTTAAGTGAACACAACAAACATTTCTATGTATTGCCTCATCTGAACCCTCTGAAAATCTTTAAGACAAACAAGTATTATAGCTGTGGAAAGGGATATAGAATGTAACATGGAATAGTAATGTGGAAGTACTATATCAGACCCTGCTGGCCAGAAATCTTCATAGCAGAAACTAATCTCAAATATATGAGCAGAGAATCAGTAGGAAGAGGAAGAGTAGGAAGGAGATAGAAGAGATTTATGATATGCATATCTTCTTTAGGTGATTATTTTTTAAGATTATTTTAAATAAAATAATCTAGAGGGTATAATTAGCAGGATCTACCTTTTTTCAAAGGGAAAGCAAACTGGAACAAGATTAGATAACACTCTGGATAAAATATGTGCACCTGTTTAGTAATCTCATGCTTGAGTGTTGCACATAACTAAAAGAATATCGTCATCTATGAGAGGGAAACATCATCAGGCTTGGGAGAACCTTAGCATTTGCAAAAGTTGAAAGAAAAGGAAATCCTTGAAGATTTAGCACAGAGGGATGTGCTAAACATGCCCAGTAGCTACGGAATCATAAATATATGTTGGCAAGAAAGAAAAAGGTTTGTACAATGTTAACAATATTTTTTCGGAGGGGATAATTCAATTGAAACTAATTTTTAGTTTATTTGGGCTAGTAATTGTCCTAAGTATGGATAGTCCAAATCAGCAAACTAAGAAATGAATTTTACAAACATTAAAATTTCCACCTACTTGTTTGTCATCACATATTTCATCTGATTTTCTAAGAACATATCTATCATCATATTGAGGTAAACAGTGTTAGATGCATGACCTGAGAAGCATTCAGTGCAAATCTCAATTTAACTATGTGCTTGAATATTAATATAAAATCAAAGGGACCCAAATAGCAACTTAAAAAAAGAAACCTGTCCCATTTTATTAAAAAGCATAAGTTTTTGTGAGCTAAAGCTCACATCAACTGATTCATCCTCTATCAGTCTAGCCATTCCACCTGTCTGATGAAGTCTATTCAATTCTCCTCCTCCAACAGCAGCACCCAGAGAAGGGTGCTTAACCATGGAGAAAAAAATAAAAGACTATTTAAAGAAATACAACTGTTTCCATTCAAATCCAGGCATGGGATTATTTTGTGCCACATGACTGAACATTTGTTCCTTAATCTTGTTCCAATCAAATAAAGCAGTCTCTAGATAAGTTTTAGTTTTATGTGGGAGGGAGGTGGGTATACTTCCAAAATCAACACCCAGAAAAAAAGTACTTTCCCAAATCTATCACTTCTGTCTTTTTTGGCAGACATTTGGGACACACCAGGAGGTTAAGTGAGGTTTGTATAAAATAACATTCACAACGTGTTCTAGACCAAGATCAAAACACTTATTCCCATAACCTCGGAATTTTGTCACGACTCTCTCAATTAAAATACTTTCTGCACTCAAAAATGTTTTACTGAATTCACTGGGACTTATTCCCAGGAATCTACCAGCCTAAGCCTGTGAAACCCATATTTGCTGAGAAGACTCTTGTAGTGATCGTTGCAAATGTTTGTTTGCTAATGCAAACCTATGAAACTAGCATGATTTGTTGAGGATTTAATCCTCATGTACTAAAAACCTGCAGGTGAAACTGGTTCACGTCTGTAGAAGTCCTTTCCTCTTGAACAGCTTTTTGGCAATTAACCTGCCTGCAAAACAAAATAACCCCCCATCGCCCCCCAAAAAGCCTTCCCTAAAAAAAGAAACCCCCAAAAATGGATTTTGCATCTCCCAATTTGCAGAGGGTTTTTCCGGACTCCTATTTTTACCTTGACAGCCAAAGTATAACTATTTAAAAAGCTCTATTAAAAGAAAAAAAAATCAGCAGTGTTAGAACGAGAAGACGACTTTCTGCGTCAGAGCAGCACTTCTCAGCACGCTTGGCGGGCGAACACCTTATATGGGAGGTGTCGGTCGATTGTCGTCTGGAAAAGCAAATCAGAGGGCGAAAGGCGGGCGCTCGAAGCTCCGCCTCCCGTCTATATAAGGGACCCGCGCGTCCAAGAGACGCTAAAGTCTCTTGTTGGGTTGCGGGAGCGTGTTTAGTTAGTGGAAGAGCATGCAGAGTGTAATGTTTCTGGCGTTCCAACACGACCGCAGCCGAATGGAGAAAAGCGCTAGCCGTTGCCAAAGCAAAGAAGAGAAAAAGGGCAAGATGAAAAAAACCATGTGAGTATTTAAATCGAAAGGGGGGAAAAAAAGGGAATGTAGCTAGAATGCCGCAATCAGCATATTTTAGTCAATTCAGTTTATTATAGTCGTAGACCAGAGACCGTTGAATTGAACAGTCTTCCACATAGTTAAGCAGGAATTGCTTTATGTTAGTTTGGAAAAAGCCTTGGGAACAAAAACTTCCCCCCCCCTTCCGGCCAATTCGGAGGCTCGACAGAGCACGTTTTAAGCGAGGGCTTTTGCGCGTAGGACAGGTTTCCTCGGCACTGCATTGGGGGAATGGGCGCATTTTTAAAGTTGCTGGGAAGTAAAGGAAGATGGACAATGTTGAGACCGCGCTTATTAATCCTTATACAGCACGATAACGTCAACCTTCGTTTATGGCTTACATTGTGGGGATCTCGGGCCGTTTGATTTATGGTTCAACCTATTGTGCAAAGCCAAGCAGCTGATTTATTACATAAATATTTCAAGTGAAGGCTATCTGCCTACTGTACCCAAAATGACTAATCTCAATAAATTAATTTTTGGTTTTCAACACCTCCATATCTCAAGTTGTATGCATAGGTGTTGCCTGTATGATGCATTAAAACAAAGGAGGCTTACAAGCACTTCCCCTTGTGGTTTCCTGCTGTGAAACAGAATAAAAATAGGGTGTATGAAGGTGCATCAAGTTGCTTTAGATTCTTTGGAAGCATTTAAAAAGAGACGAAGTCCTCTCTAAATTCTGGTTTGCCAGTATTCCAACTCACTTAAGGGCTAAAACTCTTTGGAGGCAATTTTGCTTCTTAAATTTACTTTTTTCCCCCTTTGGATCACATTGAGTCATGTAGTTTGGCCACTAGCCCAGCTCTTGAGTAAATAAGGTAGATTTTCCATTACAATGGAAGGTGAGTGCTGCTTGTGTTATGAACTTTTCCTTGTTTTGCTGATTATATGAAGTCCTGCAGATGAGTGGTCTTGATTTGCTACTAATCTCTACAGAGAATTAAAAGTGCCTGCAAAGGAGAATCCCTTGGAATCTGAGAAAAAGTAATTTGCTTCTACAGAATGTGATAATTATGACGGATCTAAAATTAATCCTATATTATGCAGACTGCAGCATGCAAACACTTTTACTTTGAAAGTTAAGGATAAGGGAAAGAACATAAAACTGCTTTTATTTGGGTCTCTTTGCAACAGCAACAATGAATGGGATTTCATCTTACATTTCTACTAGTTTATAGCATAATTGTAGCTCTAATATATTGCAATACACCTTAGAACATACTTTTTGACTACTGAACTTGTATTCTGGAACAGTCATTGTTGGTTCACTGCCACAAACAATATGTAAGAATTTTCTTGCAAATGAATGGGTTAGTGAGTGAGCATTAAGCAACCCATAGCATTGCTGTATAATATTAAATATGGTTAATAACTTTTAGTTCACATAATTCATGTGTCAGGACATGAAGGATGTGCATGTGTATTATTACTAGCTGTAATTAGCAAATTTCCAAATGGATCTGGGAAACCAATGCTACAACCAAGCTTTGCTAATGTTAAATTAATGCAAGCTGAACTCCATCTACAGTTATTAACCACAAATTTACAGTAAACTATATGGCATTTTTGGTAAAAAGGACAATTGAAGTTATTTATATTTTCTTCCTTCATTTTAGCTTAAAAGATTGGAAGGCAAGATTGAATTACTTTCTGCAGAATTCCTCCAATTCTACCAGTGCAAAGGCTAACAAGAAAGGACAACAAAAGACATGTTTTAGGTATGTACTTCATATTTCACATTGTTGGATCTTTATATAGTCAAATTATTTATAGAATCTGTGCCCTTTGAAAATCTTAAACAATTTTATCTTTTTTTCACAGACCTTCTCCTGAAGAAGCTCAGCTGTGGTCAGAAACATTTGATGAACTTCTAGCTAACAAATGTAAGTTGCCTTAAAAAAAATTAACAGATAAGCATATTTGCTAATTTTAGAAAGTTAGTTTCAGGAAAAATGATCCAAAAGGGAAAGAACCAGATCTTAAGCTATTGAGAATTCTGGTGTATGTTTGCAGTTTGGTAGTAATATTTATTCCTAGTTTAGTCCTTAACTCCCTGGGCCCCAGTTTGCAAGAAAAAGCTGTTTTCTTTAGGCACAATTCCCAGGTGTTGTCTGTGAAGTAGCTGCCTATGTGTCGTATTTGTGCAATTCTGTTCTGTATTTTAGTTTAGCATTTGGCTTTTGTAGTTAACATTCATAGGTTTAAAAACTCCCATCAGTAGTTATAGAGTTGGAAATGCAAGGGTCCAAACTTTAGTTGAAATTTGAAGTCTCAGGATCCTTAAGATCTCATTCTTCTCTTTAAATGGATTCTAGCTACTTAATATGGCAGCAGCTTCCAAGGCTGATACTTTTTTTCCCAACAGTTATTTTAAATAAAAACACATTTTACAGTAGTTCTTTTTAAATAACTGTAATGCACACTTCAGTTAAAGATAAGGAAGCTATTAGCTTGTCAGCTAAGCAAAAAAGCTTGGTCCTATTAAACTTTCTAATTGCATCTTATTTGCTGCAAAGTGGACTTGGGTCACTCTTTCCATCATGGCTGTCTTCTGAGAGTTTATAGCTCTTCCATAAACATGTTCTCCAGCAGTTTACACATGCTATCAAAGTCCAAAAGAGAAATGCTCCTTAAAAAAAAACCTTAGTGGCTTTAGAACAAAAGAATACTATTGTTTAAATTTAGCAATCTACAATATTTTAACTTCTAAAAATTGGCCAGCTGCTTCAGCTTATTCATGTTCTTTCTGACTTGTTCTGGTACATCTTAAACAATTTAGATGAGGGATAGACAGAAAAAATCCAAGGGCATGAGAGAAGGAAAGAAATGTGTGTGTTACATCTACAACATTCCTGGGATGCTTTGCATGAATTGATCTTTTTTTCACATTTCTTTGCAGATGGTCTGGCAGCTTTCAGAGCTTTCCTGAAATCCGAGTTTTGTGAAGAGAACATTGACTTCTGGTTGGCTTGTGAAGATTATAAAAAAATCAAGTCCCCACAAAAACTGACAGCCAAAGCTAAGAAGATTTACAGTGACTTTATTGAAAAAGAAGCTCCTAGAGAGGCAAGTAGACTTGACTTAAATTGCTCTTTTTCATTAGTGCGATTAAACCAAAGAAGTGCTCTCAGGCTTTTGGTTTCACTATTCCAAAGAAAGTAGTCATTAGAATTATAACTAGCTTTTAGAATTAACAAAATTCCTTTTAGATTTCTGCTCCATTATATATATCAGCATCTTATGTAGACTTACGTGTAGTAGGAATAATTTTGAATTTTGAGAAAATATGTCTGTGCTTGAGAATGTCACTCAAAACTACCCAGATTCTCTTAACTATTTACCATTTCTCAAGTTGTATGGCATTTTATAAGTTTGTATGTCAATACATTGCTATAGGTTTAGGATGCATGACAGGAATTTGGAAAGGACAAACTGAATTCTTCTATATAATAAATGATTTCAGAAAATACCGAATTCTCAAAATACATTTTGTACATTTTTTTTTCAGTAGTGGCTATTGGAGTTGTGCAATGCTTTAGGGTTTGGAAACAATGCTTCAGAATATGCAGAAGTGTGAATACTAGCATGCATGTATTTCCAGAGTGGTGAGAACAATGCAAAAAGTCTTTCAAAGTACTGGCACAGCTACTGTAATACAACAGATAACAGTTGCATTTGTTTTAATGAGTTGTTCAATTTTTGAAGCACCTTTTCTGGATCAAAATGAAAGCATTGCGTAGATCCAATAGTTGTACAAGCAGAAGCATGGTACACATTTTTAAAAGCTGAGGATTATAATCACTGTGGCAGGAGGATTTGGCAAGAGGAAAGGAAATTTTATCATTCATTGTGGCTGTCATCTACTTTACATTGCTTAAAAGCAGCCTTCTTGATGAGTTTGACCTCTGCTATTTGGAGAGTATGTAGGAGGGCACAAGAATGAGGAGGACTGTTTAAAAACAACTGTTCTTCCCTATAAGTTTGCTTTGGCCAAAAGAGATGTATAGCAGGGGTGTCAAACTCACATAATCATGGTGGCATCACGTGACATATTGGGACTTTTTCCCCCTTCGCTAAACCGGGTGTGGGCATGGTCAGCACGTGATGCATCTGGCCCATGGGTTGCGAGTTTGACAGCCCTGTTGTATAGGAATTAGCTTCTGATTATTTGGTGATGGGGAATGAACATACCTTGAGAATCCAATATCCTGTAGCCCAGCCATTTTTGAAGAGCATATCCGTGAAACTATCCTTATGAATTTCTCCTTGTATTACAGATCAACATAGACTTTCAGACCAAAAACAGTATTGCTCAGAGCATCGAAGAGGCCACACACACGTGCTTCAGTGCAGCCCAGAAGAGAGTTTATAGTTTAATGGAGAACAATTCCTACCCTCGCTTCCTAGAATCTGAGTTCTACCAGGAATTGTGCAGAAAGTCATCAATCAGCAGAGACTCTCAGGAGACATGAACCCATAAAGCAGGAAGGGGAAGAAAAATCCGAAGAATAAATTTGCCAAATAAAGAAAAGAGGACCATGTGTCTTTGCTGGCTCGGTGGGTCCGATGAACTGAATGCAAAGGATATCTGCCCAAATGGCAATTTACAGTTATTCAGCTGATGGGACTAGTTGACTTGGGCAGACTCTAGCAAGTTGCCTATTAATGTTTAAAAGTAACCACACAAACTGCTGGCCAGTTATTAAGGAAAGCTGATTTTCCTCCCAATATGTTTTTGTAATGTCCTGTGCAGCATTGGACTGGTGTGGATCATCCAGCTTTGTATGTGAACCTGGATATGCTAACACTCATAAGAAAAACCAGTGCCCTCTATATTTAAATATAAACAAGCTCTAGGACTCTTCTTGCAGGCTGACCTTTTGTGAGACCTTACAAATACTTTGAATAATTGGCTTTTGTTTCTAAATAGCCAGCAGTATATAATCATTGCTGTAACAGTTTCCCTACACAGGTTGTTCCCTGCAGATCATGCAGCTTTGTACAGATGTAGCAGATTGCCTCATGACTCTTACAACAAATACCAATATTATGGTATGATTTCTTCAAGATAACAGCAATTACTTAATTGATTTAAAGTACAGAGCATGATGATCTAATTGGCTAGAGACAAATTCAGTCTGTGGGCATGTACCATTTGGAGTAAAACCTGGTCTAGAGTTCAAATGAATGCTGTGTGTGTATGTGTGTGTTTATATAGAGAATTTGTAGTATACTGTCAATGTTGAACGTATTGACTTAAGGACAGGCTTCAGTGAAGTCGTCTTCTGTTTTGAGAAGCAGATGTTTCAATAAATTATTTTTATTTTATTAAGAACAACTTCTCTTCATTTCTCTGGGGTTGGAGGGGGGATGTGGATTGCATAGGCTAAGCTAAACAACCACTCAATGATTTATCTCAGTGTGATGTGTAAAATCAGGAAGCTACTAGAATGTTTTACTGTTCCAGTGGTTTCTTTGCCCAATTGCCAGCTAAAGCAAAAAGATTGAGCTATTTCCTGTTACAACATACAGTACAATGGCAAACCCAGGGTAAAACACCATAGTTCCATTTCCTATGAAATGCCAAGAAAACACTGGCCGCAGAATTACCTGTGAACATGCAAAATTTAAAATATGAATAATACCCTGAGGATCATATAATGGACTGTAAGAAGGCACAATCGCTGGGATGCAATTGGAGATTTAACATGATATGTATCCAGCTGACTTAATCAAGTCCTATCTGAGTCACGTAACCACTTGCAATACCCTTTCATGGTCCTATGAGCAGTTACCAGCAAAGCTTACCTGACTTAGCATTTGATTAAAAATCAGCTGGATACATTGTCATCACAGGCTGACAGTCCTTTTAGATAACTTGAAAGAAGGGAGTGATCATTCTCTGCAATTTTCAATTGTCATACAAAATAACAGGTATCCTATGATTCTACCAAACAATGGAGAACGAAGATTGGGAGAACACCACTTGTATTTTTCTGTTTTTGAAGATGCAGGATGGAAATCTTTAAAGCTTTATGGAACAATAAAATCAGGGATCACTATTTCAGAGTGTGGGAACACCATGACTAAGAATTACAAAGCATTCCTTTCATAGGTGGGTGAGGTGGGGAGGGAGAATGCCTAGAAAGTATGGAAATTTGTGTGTTTATATCATATTTCATCACATGTAAATATGTGATGTGTGTTTATATCGTATTTCATCACATGTAAATCCACATTTGCTCAGTATGAGGGGTAGATTCCAGGTGTCAAATTCCAAGTTCACTGAGAGCTAGTTCTAATCCTTGGTCAGTACAAAAAGATCTCGTGTACTAAAACTGATTTCTAATTGAGCTACATTGCGTTGAAATAGAGATAGTTTTTTTATTTTTTAAAAAATATATGTTTGTGTAATTCTCAACTATTAGCAGGTCAACACAGACACTGAGACAGCCTAAAACAGGCTACTTTAAAATGTGTGGACTTCAACTCCCAAAATTCTCCAATGGATTTTCTAGGCTTTTTTAATGTGATGCTCCTGAAATTTTTGGCCTCCTCAAAAATCACTAACATGAGGAACGTTACTCTGGTTTAATTTATTTTACTTGCTATTTTGATAAATGGTCATGCATTTCTCTACAAAATGTCATCTTCAGCCATACCTAACAAATATAGTTGCATAGTGACAGTAATGGCAACTAACAGGACCACTTAAAAATTAGACTTGTCCCACATTTGAAAAGGCATAAATCTAATTCCATAAAACAGGATATAGATTTTCATTCTTCAATAAGGAATAACACCCATTCCCAAAACATTTAGCAGTGCTACATTCTCCTGATCTAAGATACATATAAATGATTTGGCACTCCATAGCACTGGGATATGCCACATTATTAGGGACTGTTAACATCAGAACCTGCATGGTAAATAAATCAAAATTTTAATCAGATCGGCAAAGAGATTCACAGACCTTTCCATTTTACTGCCTATTGTACTCCATATTTCAATAAGGCCAAATTTTAGCTGTAAATACAGCCTGGGTACTCCATTATTATAAATCTAATTCATAAGCATTAAAATGGCCTAAGTCATATTAATGAATCATAGCTAAAGTCATATACAGTATATTATACTTCATACACATTAGGTTTTCAGATATTAATCCAGACTAAGCAAACCAAATTATTTTGTAGACCACAGGTGTCAAATTTGCCATGTCACATTGCTGTCACATGACATTTTGTGACGTTTTCCCCATTCGTGGATCTGGGGTGGGTGTGGCCTGCGTGTGCTGCATCTTTCCCTTGGGCCGCCAGTATGACACCCCTATTTTAGACCGTAGCATAAACCAGTTTTGAGTTCCTTGGTAGAAATTTCCCTTTCCTCTTTCTCACCATTTTTGTCGTCGTCATCATCATCATCATCATCATCATCATCATCATCATCATCATCATCATCATCATCATCATCATCATC
>JANHFL010006903.1:166499-177282 GCA_032468155.1 Oxyrhabdium leporinum | reverse complement strand
CCACACCCACCCAGCCAGTCATTAGGGCAGAGAACCTGTTGCTAAAAAAATTGAAGCCCACCCCTGGTTGGAGCCACCCACCCAGCTTAGGTATCACAGCCCTGAATGCTGCTATCACCATAACACCATTGGACATGTTAATGCATACTTCTCAAATCTTTAAATCATCAAAATAGAAACAGCACTGCTAAGATGTCCAAGCACTAATCTGCCTCAGATAATGGAACAAAGTACTTCTGTTTACCTTACAGTTTTAAAGGACAGTAATTTCATGGAAGGGATTGTGTATTTTCCCCACTTCCCCTTCCCCTTCCACCCAATATCACCTGCTGGTAGGAAAAACAACTACCAATCACTCTCCGTAACACATAACAGGGTTATCACTGTTATGTGATAACACATAACAGAGTGTGCTTGTATAGGTATAGGTCAATCTCTGGGATGAAACTTTAGTCACCTTTCAAGTTTCTTGAAACACAGATGTCTGGCTTAGAAGTGCTCTGCCACAGTGACAAAAAGTTGAACTATTTGTTAACATGTGTCTAGTGCTTTACTGAAAGGTGATGACCTTGTCTTCAATGATAACCCAGTCCAGGTTATTTCATTTTCCTTCATCAAAGTGGAATAAACACTTAAAAATGTTTTAAAAAATACAGCCATGAAAAAGTTTTTCTGCATTGTGTCTGTCACCTGTCAGTTAGGCTAGAGCAAAGTTATATACACATGGAATTCATTGTTGATGTGCCTTGATCGCAATGGGTACACATAATATGAATGTGTAATTGAAATTCTCAATTCGTTCTGCAGTTTGCTACAAGTGAGTGACAGCCTTGGGAGGGAATAAACAAGAGGCCCAGTTCTGACCTCAAGATTTGCTGCATCCAGAAGTATGCCAAATTTTGAGTATGCAGAATGATATAATTAAAACAGTGGGGGGAAAAGTATGGGTATACAGAATCCCTTATTGGCAGACGGAACACTTGTATTCATTTGAGTCAAAACTAGTAACATACACAGCTGGCAGGATCACTCTTTCCCAATTTAAATCTAAATTCTCTACAGCACAGGACTAGCCCTCTCTCCAGGGACTGCTACTCATGTTTAGTTTTTTTTAGTTTTTTATTTTTTAAACCATATGTATAGCATTATTTCAAAATATACACAGCACTGTCTATGTAAGGAGCCTGGGTAATACTTGAAGAATCTTTTCTGTATCACCACTCAGGCATTGTAGGGCAGATACCTCTGCTATAATAAGATATCAGTTCTTTCACATAATCTTTTGTAAAGTTTTGTAGGGGTGCCCTAACTTTTCTCCCACCCATGCCAAGCCCTCACCACCATCAAATGGGGAGGGGGATTTTCCTGCCTGTCACCTATTCCACGCAAGGTCTTACACTTAATTAAAGAGGTCTACTTCTTCTGGGGAATCAAGCAGAAATTAATCAGATATACAGCAGCATCTAATTTTGGCGTCTTTTAGAAAGTTACTGTTCTGAATGGTGCTAGATTGAAAAATGAGAAAGTTGTTCATAGAAAAGATGCTGGATAGTACCAGAATTCAATGTGTTTAATTGTGTTTTCCTGAATATGCTCCAATTAGCCCAATTCATGTTGCAGACTATGGCGTAAACTATAAATTATAAACCATAATAGCTAAGTTTACATATCTGGTTAAATTAAAACCAAATAAATAGCCAGCCAAACACAGCTTCAGTTTCGCACAGGAAGTGAGCTTTTTCCATTGAATTTCCATCATATTCCATCTTTCTTGGAATCTGATGCAATGAAATATGTTTGCTAACAATTAATTGAAGGGAGGTAGGGATCTTCTTGCTCTCTGAATTGGTTTGAAATCAAATGTGGAAATGCTTTTAGTGTGACATATGGAACTTATCAACATTTCCCTTGCTTTTGCTGATCAATTTGCCTAGAAAAATGATTGGTACAATGTGTGTCTAGAAGGTCCTACTTTGTTAATCATTCAAATTCTTTACATTCTTCTTGCTACTGAAATTAATAAAGCAATATACCCTGACACAATTCATTCCAAGTTGTTCAACAAACCTATAGAGCAGGGGAGTCAAACTTGCAGTCCGCGGTCTGGATGCATCATGTGCTGGCCCCGCCCGGTTTAGGGGGAAAAAGTCCCAATATGTCACATGATGCCACCATGACAATGCGAGTTTGACACCCCTGCTATAGAGCCTTTTTATCTTTGCAGTGGCAATGAACTTTATATGTTGCTTTCAATTTCCAAATCCATTTGAGAACAGGTTTCTAATTCCTATTAGGAAACAAAATCAGACAACAGCAAGTTGAACAGCTTAAGTAGAAAAACATTTAACTTAAATGGCACCTGCTGTCTTTTCAATGGAAGCTTTAAGTTGTATCATCCAAATGAAACATAGAACATAGATAGTGAAACTCACCTGCTCCAGTGGGCTATTTTTAGGCTCCCATGCTGACAGCTACAATTAATATGAAATGTTTGTGTTGTAAAATGTATGGAACACCTGGTGCCATTGCTATAAATAGAATGAAATATGTAGTAAAATTTAAGGTTCAGCCTGAAGCATATAACAGAATAAACAATTTTCTGCTATGTATGGAAAATTCCACCTCTTAACTAGAGTCTTTAGAACAATAAAGCTAAGCTGTACCTGGCAAGCAATTTGTTAAATTGAGGCCAGCTGGAACCAGACTAACATGATTTTCCATTTGTAAGCAATAAATAGGGTCATGTCTGAATTTGAAAATGTGATCCAAGAAAGGAGACAGTTCGTTCTCTTCCCTGTGATATATTCCTGATCTAAATTTTATTTTTCCATACAGGACAGTTGTTAAAAACACCTCTGTAAGAATATTTCATTCCAGGTGCTTTCTGTGCCATCAAGAAAGAAAAAGAATATAAATCTTGAAATCTACTTTATTATTTTCAAGTCATCCTAAATAAACAAGCATTGAACAAATACATCTTTATTCAAGAAAAAAAAGGGGGGGAAATGAACAATTTATAAAACTCATTTCTAATCTGTAGTTTCCAGTTTATTAGTGGTCTATTGATTATAATGACCTAGACAATATTAAGTATACTGTATTATGTTACATTCTTCCTGTTTGCTTTTTAGTCGTTCACTTTTAAAAAAATATTTTCCTATCATATTCAGCTATTTTGGAGTCAAGGTTGCCTCTGCCAAAAACAGATGGTTTAATGATGGAGACCTAAATCTAAAACAAGCTCAGCTGCTATATTGTTGATTTATTAAAAGCTATTATTCTGGAAAATAATACAATAATAAAGTGAAAAGCTTTGGGGAAAGTAATGAGACACAATAATTAAAAATTGTCACTTCCAATTTAAAAACAAAGAAAAGAACAGTGGTATAGGAGACTGGGGAAAGAGAAAAAAAAACCCCAGTTTATTTTGTTTTCCTTCTCGTAATCAGGACATTAAACTTATTTCTCATTTACAACCTGTGCCTAGACTGTTACCAATAAAAATGGGTAAGGCAGGGTTCTCATAATCTTAAAGAAAAGCAAAAATTAAAAAGTTTTGTTTTGTTTTTCACTGCTATTCCATTTCCCTTAATGGAGAACATTTATGGACGTGGAACAATATTCAGCGACATGAACACCATCCTGCTATTAAACGTACAATCTGAAATTGTACATTTCTGGTCCAAATACATCATCCCAAATCTCTGTAAAGGGACTAAAACCCTTAAAGAACCACCATCTTATAGAATATACTTCTTTACCTACAACTGGGATGAAAGCTAGCCTTGAATTGCATGTAGAATACTCAAGGCTGGTCCTACCATTACGTAAAGGGAATGGCTGAGGCAGCAACTTGCAATGCCAAGAAAAGGTAGTAAATCATCAGTTTTTTAAAAATTTGGATTGTAGAATTTGTATATTATTTTAGCTTTCTTTTTGTAATTCCCAAAGCATCCTCAGATCTCATTGTTTAATTTCATCAGCAAAACTATTTATTTGAGGCACCATGATTATTTTGCTCTTAAAAAAAATGTTTACACAAAAGAAGGCATTGGGTTTTTTTCCCCCTTCCATTGTGTTATGAGTAGATTATAGCACCTGAAGCTTAGATGACACCTGAGTCTTGGGTTGCATTACAATTATAATTTATTCCTATGTTGCCCAGGATAATTCTACTAAAATCAGCAAATCTGTTTTGAATTTTGCCATATCTCATGCAGACTCTACCTTTGCTTCTCTGTGTTTGATTTGGTACACTGAAGGAACAAAAAAATAACCCTGTAATCAATCTAATTCAACTAAGAGAATGGGCTAGAAAACTCACAATAAAATCTCACAGAATGATATTGCAGAGACAATAGAAAACTTAATCTCAGCTTCTTCCTCCTATACTAATTCAGAGTGCCAGATTTGTCCAAACTATTGTAACTAAGGAAACATTTTTTCCCCATATCACATCCTTCTTCAGTTTGTATGCTTAAATATGGCTGTTCAGTCTGAAAGAAAAAGTACCATATAGATAATACAAGCACCCTTTCCATATCCTATCGTCACTATTTTTCAGATGTATCTTTATACTCTGCAATGCAAAAAAAATAACTCTGATTTTCTTTTTAACCTTTGAATCATTGTTGACTCTTGTGACTCTCTGGACTAGTCCCTGCATGATTTTGAAAGTGGTTAGCCATTGCCTGCTTCCTAGGGCTGAGATGGTATGACTGGTCCAAAGTCACCCAGACGGTTTCACTCCAAAGCTGGGGGCTAGAACCCAGTCTCCTAGATTCTAGTCCAGTGCCCTTAACCATTACACCAACCTGTTTCTCCTGATTTGTCAATACTTTTTATTGAAATGTTTAACAGTAATGAAACTTAATACATAATGAAGTTAGAAAAGATAGGAAAAGAAAAGTGGAAAAAGAAGGGCTAGAAAGTATGGGGGAAGAAAAAAAACAGAAAAACATATTTTAAAAAGTGATTTCTTTGCAGCAGTTACAAACAAGCTTAATAACTCTCCTCCACATTTGAAGTTACATTACATAAATCATTTCTTCCCATATCTCAATCCTGTTCCATCAATAACCCCCCATCCCCCAAAATTTAACAATTCTATCCAATTTCAGCAAAAGAAAAGTAATACAGGGTTTCCAGTAGTTTATGAGAATGTCTATTATCTTACGGTACTTTGCAGAAAAAACTCTTAATCAAGATCAAATAAACCAACTATGTATGTCTTCCTTTTACCTCTAACAGTCTTAATCTTGAATTCATTGAAATATTATCATAGGATTTCATTTTTCTTGATTTCTTTATCTCATCACACATTTTGTGAGCAAGATGGCTAACAATTCATTTCCTGGTGTTCAAATCTGTGGAAGACCACTGTCCTGTGCTCTCCTTGCAAGGAGCACCCATTCAGAACACATATGGACAATCTCCTATCCTCTGCTCAGCCAGAGCAGAACCAGTCTACTCACCAATTCTTTGAACTTGCTATGGTAATAAGATGATCTTTTGCAGAGACATCTACAGTTTACCATGCCTCCTCCAGAAGTCTGGCTTTCCTTTTCTCTTTTTTTCTCACCCTTTACTTTCATCCTTTTCTAGTTTTTAAGTCTTTGTTTCTCCTGTAATACTCTGTATTTCTATGATCATATGGTCCATCTCAAATGTCTGCTATCTCTATATTCTACAAAAACCAACAATGTTTTTTCTGTGAAAGTCTAAACCAGGGGTGTCAAGCTTGCGGCCCATGGGCTGAATGTGTCACGTGCAGACCATGCCCACCTGCTCTGCTGCAGCTGTGAGCTCGGGATTTGTGCATCTTCCAGCACTCAAATCCATGAGTCAAACACAATCTTGGATAGTCCTTGTGAGGATCAGCTATCTGGAACACAAGCGGGCAATCTCTCAGCCTTTCCTTGTCAAAGAGGCTCTGTTGGCCTGGAGTTGCTCTTGGTCTTCACTGCAGCAGTACCTCCACTCCTTTTGAGGCGTTTTAGTCCAATATTGCCCCACCCAGAAGTCACCACACTGACTTTCCTATCACACACTACATTTTAGAAATATAATCTTGTTTATATCTACAAGGAAGCCTTTGAATACTGCAATCAAAACTTCTCCTAATACAGCTTTCTGAGGGAAGAGAAAAGCAGTAATAGGCTACTGACACCTGAAGTACTGACTTCAGTAGTAATAGGCTACTGACACCTGTAATAGCAGTAATAGGCTACTGACCTGAATCCCTATTTATTCACTCATGGATGATTACAACTAGCCATCACTTAGCCATCACTTAGCAATGTGGGTGGAAAGCCACCCAGTGTTTCAGTGTTTACTTCAGCAGTAACAAAAAGTAGTAACATTGGCTTGTAAAGGAATTGTTTGAAGAGCTCTTTCCATATCTTATCTACAAGACAGATATTCATTGGCAGACTAGAAAGAAATGGTGCTACAACATCTCCATGCCTGAAGAAGTCTCTCTAAAACCACTTAAGATTAAGTAGATCTTATTTCCAAGTCAACACTCATAAAATTGGGCTACATACCTGTAAACATAAAGATTGGTGCTTTCCAAATAGAGCACAACACATTTTACTCATAAATGAGTTGTTTAGTACCTGATTATAGTATCCATCTCAAAAGCTGCCTTTTTACATTTCTACTGAATATAGTCCTACTAGAGCTTATCTCTTTCTGTGGCTGCGTTCACACAATACACAATCATCTTATGAATTAATAGAGTTTGAGGGTTTGCACAATCTGTTAATGATAAACTAAGCAAACTGCCTAAACTTTAAGCCCCAGAAAATTAATCAGAAAAAGTCACCTAAGCTCTGAGCAATACTGATAACTGCATCCCATACAAGCAATAATGGATTAATAAACCACCTGCAGTTATTATCAACATATTGTTTGATGAAACAACTTAACAGTAAACACCTATTATAGTATGGAACTTATGGAGGAGGTTGGGAAATCATGATATGTAGTTTGCGGGCTTCAAAAGAATCCACTTGGCTGCTGAAAGAAACCAGAAAGACAATGCACCAGACAAGCTTTGATTTGTGTTAGCAAGACCATTCTTACACTGTTAAACAGGGGAGGGTGGGGTGGTTCAACAAGTTTTGGGGCTACTTGATCTACGTTATGTCCTTCACTTTTTCAGAGAAATTATAGAAGTAAGAATTACTGCACTAAATGACAGACCCAAGTTTGTATGACGTGTGAAGTAAAAGCTCCTTAACAAGTAGTAACATTTACAGAAGGGAGCTTAAACATTAAGCTTTAGGCATTATTAAGTGTGGCAAGGTGGCTAATGATTTTTTTTAAGCTGCAATATCTAAATAGACACCTAATGAACAGGAGGAAGGACAACAATGCTGCTGCTTAGGACTGAAAATCATCAGCCTTTTAGTTTTTCCCATCATTATACTTAATATATTTGCCCCTGAACACCAGACTGTTGGCAGTAAGTGGGGAATGCAGATGAAATAGTACTTCCACTGATTAAAATAATTCCCTTGTCAAAGTTCAAATTGCATTTTTCCAGATTCCATGCTCCATTCCCATATGCAAGATCCACTTTGATTTATCACATGCTTATCTTTTCAAGAGCTTCTGCAGCTTGCAAAACAAGAATTCTTTATCACTTGCTTGCCAGCTTTCTCTGTGGTTAAGGAAACATTCCTCCAGATTATACTTTCTTCCATTAAACAGATTTTAAAACCAAATAAAATTGGCTAATTGTTTGGGGCATTTTTCCCTTCTGCTATGCTTAGGCTTTTTTTTAATGGTATTTGGTCTAAAATTAGATCAGCTGCTTCCTATTGCAAAAACAGATACAAAGAGACACACAGACCTGCTGGAGGCTATCCATGCAGCAAAGCATAGCAAATAATTTCTCCAGAAAAGCACTTGTGTCTTCATTTCAGAGAAGAACAGTCATTTTCCCCCATAAAGAGAGTGCTTTAAAATGAAAGGATTAAAGCTTCCAATGTCTGCTTCACACATTGCATAGAAAACAAGTAACTGGAGATCCTGGCCTTCATACAACTCAGAATCTGCCTTTTCTCCCCCAATCCATGAAATTTCCTGGGGGTTTTTTATACCCTAAGGACAGGGTGTTAGGATTAAGAGAGCATTCTGTATTTTGCCCTACTGCCACTGAATGGATTTTTGCAGCCAAATCTGGCAAGTCTTTTGGACTTAAGAACCCAGATCCCTGAGGTATAACTTTGCTGTAATTAAATAACTAAATAACGTAAAAAATCATGTTTCTACTCAGAAAGGAGAAATAACTTTACTCAATTGATATTATTTACTCAACCACTGTTACCTGGGTTCCTCTTCATGTTAAATTTGGCCTTGGCCATCAAACCTAGGCAATCCCTGCAGGCTCCTATATTCTGCTCAGCCATAAATTATGGTATATAAACCACAGTGGCTGAGTTCCACCAATGCAATTTAGAAATTACCTAAACAACCCATGTTAACAATCTGTAAACTCCAGTGCTTTTATTTTGTCAAGCACAGTATCTTCCAGTAATATCATCTTCATGATATGATTGGGGGAATTGGACTATAAGACCTCCAAGGTGTGATCTTTTGATTTTAGGAGTATAGTCTTTCTTTACTATGAAATGCATTTATCAGCTGTGTATCATTGTATCATATACTTCAATCCATATATACTTATACATCAATCAGCTCTGTGCTTTGACTGAAGGTTTCTATGTAAAGATCATTGCCCAATTTCCATTGGACAGATTGACTGAGGATACTGGGAATTATATTCCCAATCTATCTAGTGATCATCAGAGATTCAGAAGCTTCAACTGGAGCAGAGTGCAATGGCATGGGCAGTTTTGGGGAGGTCCAAGAATGGTCCGGTAGCACCACTGTTCCAAAAGCTGCATTAGTTACCTCTGCTGTTGCTCCTGCCCTCTGAAACGTCTTGCTCCCTGATGTCAGGTTGGTCCCAACCCTCCTATCCTTTCATAAGGGCCTAAAGATATGGCTCTGCCAACTGGCTTGGGGCCCCAGTGAGGGAACAGCACAGTATAGGTTGATTGAGTAACAACATATCCCATCTCCCCTCACCCCCATTCTGCCCCTGCCCTCTCTGTGTGTTCTTAGGTTTTAATGTTATTTCTATTTCTATCTGACCTTCTTTATGCCATACACTAAATATATAAATAAATGACCTTCCTCAAAAGTGGAATCCATTATGCTAGTAGTCCTTCACTATACAGTAAGAGATTTATTAACAAAGAAATATTTTCTGACAAATAACAACCAGTCTGTGACCTTTCACTTATTTAGAAGCAGATAGTTGCCTCTCATTTCCAGAATGTCTGGGTAACTGAAATGTTTCCAATGATGGGGTTGGTCCTCCAGAATGGTCTCATGTGAATAATTTGTCTCCCAAATTATCTGCATTCTGAAAAAAGTTGAAAACAGAGCTTTTCTGGAGTGCATTTGGGGCCTCACACCATACATTTCTTGGGGGCTTTTTAACTGAATTTATGAGAGCCAGACTTGAAGACCTTGACTTCTAGCACTGTTGAGTGAACTTGGGCCAGTCCTGGAAAGAAGGCAGTGGCTAACCAATTCAGAATCTTTCCATGAAAGCTGGACCAGGCAATCACCAGGTCAACACTAACCCACACAAACAAAAAACCCCAAAAAGTATAAGATGTTCTTACATATTGTTATTGTGCTTATTTGTTGAGCTGCTTAGTAGTGACACACAGATAAATAAAACAATTTGTCTAAAATGGCAGTTTTTCCAGCAATCCTTCCTCTTAGATCAGGATGAGATGCTGAGCTATTCATATAGATGGCATCTTCATAAACTCACAAGCTTCTTCTCTATGGAGTGTTCAGACCTACTTAAAACTGTCATGTTTATAAAGTCAAACCTCAGCTAAAAAGGAGGGAGTTAACTGGATGCGGATTCTACACACACACACACACACATAGAAAAAGAGACAAAACCATTTGCTTATCCTTCAACGTTTTCCATTTCCACTATCCAAACCTGAAGGGTATACTCCACAGTTTGAATATTTACACAGCACAAATTGTCTCAGTTTACATTAACCCCGCCTGATGATCTATGTACTGTAGAACAAGGATATTTCGAACAAAATTCACCTGATGGAGAGAAAGGTGTGAGTAAAGGTCAGTTGTCATCTGTTAAAACTAGCTCTGCAGGTAAAGTGAAGTTGAAACATAAGAGGAAAAACACATTGAGCCTTACATTTTGTACTCTTTGGTGACCTTTTTAGTTGTTTCCTAGCGCAAAGAATGACATTATATCTAAACCCAGTCCAGTTACAAACTGGTTTAACTGTCATAATTCACGTCAAAGAATAAAAGCTATTTCAAATTGGTAAAGATGTTGAGAATTCAAGAGAAGCCAATTCCTTGCAGACTTTATATCCAAAGATTAAACTAAATTCACCCATATGATACCTCCCCCTCCTGGCATGTTTGATTGTGATTGGATAGCCAATTGACTACAATTGGAGCAAAATGCTGCACTTGAGTAGATGGCGTAACACTGTTTTTGTAATTTACCTTCTTGATCTCCCTCCTGTGGATGCCTCTGCTGTATGTGGACCATGGGACTTAGAGCTCAAAGCTTACTTACAGATTTCTTGAGCTTCAGAAGAAATTGTCTCGGGAGAAGGAGGGGCTTGGACCGAAGTAAGACGGGGAACTCCAGCGGAGTTCTCCGAACCCAGCCTGGGGGGAGTTCTACGGAACAATAACTGTCTTG
>JANHFL010006903.1:121000-154725 GCA_032468155.1 Oxyrhabdium leporinum | reverse complement strand
ATATTATATTTTAATTATATATAAATGAACACACACACATACACAACACATACAGGTACATACATATATTGAGGGCTAAACTCTTAGGAACTAATAGAATGGATTAAATCAATAATGTAATACAGTATCCAAGTTACCCAGTGTCTATAAAAATACCTCTGGCTAGTCCCCAAATAGGACATTAGCAGAAATAGCCATGACTGTTTTTATTTATTATGGAACCTAGATAGGAACTATTTATAAAATAAGTAACACAACATGTTAAGCTATTAGACTATTTGTTTGTTTGTTGATTAATGTGCTTTGTTAACCCAGTCATGGCAATTTGGCTGGTGACAATGTCTTAAAACCTGATAATCTCCAGATTATTAGGACTGCAATTCCTGGCTGATAAAATCTGGTTATCCTTTGTATGTTCTGTGGTTGATTCAGTAAACCATTGTTAAATAAGCCATGGTTAAATGAATCGTAGCTTAGCAGGTTATGTGAATTTAGTCTGTTGTCATGTGCTGGGTTCATGCAACACATGAGTCCATGTCTGTTCCTTCAAGTACAGTTAATTATGGGTGGATAATTTGAACAAATTGAATGTTGTTGATAAATTCACTTCTGAATCGGCCATTTTAAGTTGGCTGAATGCTTTATATTAAGACTATAATTTATAAATTCTTTATATTAAGATTAACTGTATTTTAAATCAGCCTACCTAAGAAGATGCTGAATTTCTACATAATATACTTTATGTAATAAATATATATGTTGTCTATCTCACTGTCCAGCGACTCTGGGCTGGGTTACAACATCATAAATTTAAGACCTTATGTAAGGTGAGGAACGTTTGGACAAAGTAACATATTGTGTTGGGTGTATGACTGAGTAGACATGCAAAAAGGGGATATTCAGGGTCTGCCTCACATAGCCCATCTTTGACCTAACCTATGGCTAGATTCTTACTGAGCTAAGGCAAAACCACATTCTTATTTAACACAATGTGTGAATTTAGCATTTGCTCAAAAGTTGGTTTTTTTAAAAGTAATATTGGAAATATGGAAAGTTCCAATAACCTGTGCTATAGAGATTAAAAATAAAAAAGAGATGGAAAAAGACCAACTTGAAAGAATGAGTTTTTCTGGTGAGAAGTAATCGTTATCTTAGCCAAAAGGTTTCAGTAGGTTTTCCATTTTGGGATAGAGTAATTTTGAAAGGTTGATAGAAACAATCTCATCAAGACAAACAAGTGCAACGAAGTCACATTTTCCATAATGTAAGATGCTATTGTGTGTTCACAATAAAATAAGATAAAGGTATGATATATTTAGTAAACAGAAGAAAGGGAAATGTGTTGTCTTATATCAAGTGGATATATAAAACTGTCTTCTCTAGATTTGATTAGAACTTTTAATTCTCAAACATTCTGTCATTTGAATGTGACTTTTAAATAGCACAGTTCCAAACAGTAGCTACTTTAATAGTTACAATTGTTCCTGGAATGTCTCTAGCCATCTAACCTAATGACTATTTCAGGGTATGAGCTTTGTAATTCACTTGTGCTTTGCCTTTCTTGAAAGTCCCACAGTTTTCAAATCATCTTGAAGGACAACCCCATCTGAAGTGCATGGTAGGATGTGACTAAGGCATAAATATTGACTGAAATGATATTTCTCTTCACCAGAGGCAGCACAAATAAATCAACTACCACAAAAACTTCATAATCTGGTCATGATGGCAAATATCTGTAGCTCAGGTGTAGGATGAGGGTGGAGGTTTGTTCATCTTCAGTATATTCACTATCAGTGACACTGACATCTCCTAAACTGAATTGAACATGTTACCTAGCCTGGTAATGAAACATTCGTAAAATAACTCACAAGCTCATAGCACCGTCCTATGTTCTTTTCTTTCTTTAACAGCATAAGAATGGAAAACATTAACCCTTTAGATATTGTTAGTGTCCAGTACTGGAGGGTAGTACCATTTAATTGAGAGGATCTGAGGGGCTATATTCCTCAATTCTATAGAGTGTAACCATGTCTAGTAGTTGGTTGTCATCCCCAAAGCTAATAGCTCTAAACCTTATTTTTATTCTGCAGCATATTGAGTAAATCTTAACTCATGGGTGCAATCAGTATCTCATACAGTATACACTGCGTTAATTATTTAATCAATTTATAAAGCCACAAATCACAACGAGTGAGGGCATTGAACAATACCATTTTTTTTCTTTAAAAAACAAGAAAACAGTTACATGCATTACAAGAATTAAAATACACAGCAGCTGAAAAAAAATCAGTACAATTGTTAGCACTGATTCAGCCAAGAAGACAGGTCCTTTGACACACAGGGCATCCCTGATCAGGCACAGAACCTGGTCTTTATTGCCTTACAAAAGAACCAGCCAGCTCAGGACCATTCTAATCTTCATTGTGTGAAATGAACAATATATTATTAGTGAAGAGTGTTAAAAGTGAAAACTATTAAGTTAGCGGTAGAACATTTTCTTATACTGATGAGACTATTGTACATTTACATTCTAAACATCTCAAATCTTAGTTTTGACACATATTTGTATCATTTGTTTGCTTTAAAGCCAGTCATCAATCCTCGCCTAATTGGAAAATAATTATTTTTTCCCTTTCCACTTTTCCTCAAAATGTCTCAGCAAAATTGTTGAGGCTCCTGTCAGTCTTCGTCTATTTTGTTTTCAAATAAGCAGTGAAAAAAGAAGGTGTTCTCATGAGATGATAGCATAACTGTTCCTATACTAAAGTCACACTGTCTTCTGCAAACAATTCTTTTTCATATTAATAACCAAGGGTGCTTCCATAATTCTGCTGCCAAGGTTACAATTTTAAAATGTTGCTTTTTCATTGGTATCTCTTCGGATACCAATCTGTAGTCAGTGCCAAAGAACTTGGAATACGTCATCTACATGCTTGCATAAACAGAGCAATTTCACAGAAATGCTCCAAATCTACAAAATGTACAAATCTACAAAAGGACACCTCTACTGCCAGTGTACTTACTGTACCAAAAGACATCTGATTGTGTATGTTTGGTTCCATTATATGACTGTTCCTACTATGATTAGTCAATGTTATGGCTGGATAGGAAACTTTGCTATGAAACATGAAATTGCGTAGCCGGTGTCCAAATGGAGTCTGAGAATCTGACACAAACTTGTAGTTTTTTTAAGGTAAATAAATCTATTTTACAACTGTATATACGGCAGACTCGATAGGCAGGAAACAGAAGCATCATGAGATAAACTACAGATCATACCGGGCATACAGAAGGCAAGAAAAATGGGAAACTCCCCCTCCACAGCCTCAGCAAGCAATCACAGCACTCCTTATACAGGAGCCAGGACTGTTCAACCAATTAACTATAACTGGGTGTTCTGGCTCAATGTACAACCCCACCGCTCAAACTACTGAATTTCAATATCTTAACAAAACGACTTGACATTTCTTGGGTGTGTAGTTACCAACATTTTATGAAGGAAGAGTTTGCCAGAGAGAGGACATTTGCAGCAGGAACTATGTAGGAAATTTAATAAGTTTCTGTTCGAAGTCTCACTTTCAAAATCAAGGTTGGGTGAATTTTAGTCCACACATCATCCTAGATAGAGTACAACACAGTCAACCCCCTTTTTAATGAAAAGATAGGATTAAGGGGCCAAACATTATCATTTAAGAGGACATTTTTGCTCCTTAGCTTCACCAAACACAGGTCTGAAACTTCTATTAATGTTATTGGTTGTGCCCTTGAAGGTTCTCAAGCAGGGAAACTCTAAAATTTCCTGTCTAATATGTTGGACTTCACCATATCAACATTTCTTTATGTATTCCCAGAGTCTCTTTTCTGTGCTATTTGCAAAATCTGCTACCTCTGACATGACACCGAATCAGAATTCTATAGATTAATATATTTGCTCCTCTGAACATGCTGAGAGAAAAATCTCAGATAAAGAAAGTAGACTCAATGCCATTGGCTACATTTTGGACAACGTTTTAGGGTCAATGAATTCTGCAAACTCCAAATAGCTGCCATCTTGGATTCTCTTAAACATATCTCCTTACAGACTTGACCACACTGCCAAAGTAACAGATCTTAACGTATTTCCTTTGTTGGAAGCAATAAGTTAAAGCATGATTCAGACAAAAAACAAATAAACAATTCTTCTCAAGGGACGAATAGACAAATTCTTTTTCCAAATATCTCAAGTTCTGCTGCAGTTCTTCAGTAGAGAAAGCCTATAGCAGGGGGAAAATGTGACCCAATTGTATTAAAAGAGATTGCTTTAACAGGGTGATAACAGGTGTCACTTTTTAAAGGTTGCTGAACTATAACTCTCAGCAATCCTTATCATTGGCCACATTATCTGGATCTGCTAAAGGAGGCATCTATGGTACAGTTACCAAATGTCTGGCAAAAAGAGTAGATATCTTCTTTTTTAACTCATATCCTCTGTCTGACTGGCATAGCCTTAAAATCAAAAATTGTCTGCTTTTTTCTTTTTTCTTTTAGTATCTTGGGATATTTTTTTTTTGGAGGGAGGCTGTTTTTATAGCAGCAGTCATTCAAATTTTCGTGTAGTATGACCTTGTGAATTGTCTGTTTCTTTCCTTTCTTTCTGTATCAACAGATTCAACCACCATATTTACATTATTTAAGTCTGGATTCCAGCAATTGGCTTTAATCTAGCCCCTTCATATCTATGATCCCTGGAGTCTGGAGATCATCTTTTTCTTTGGTGCAATTTGAAAAGTTTGTTATTGATTTTATATTTTCTGAAAAAAAACTTTGTGCTTGAAAAACCGGTCTTTCTAATACTGGAAAAAATAATTTCATATAGGACTAAGAAGATTTTTGCAGGTTTTTTAACCTGTGATTTTCATTGCTGATTCCAAGAAAACTAAAGAATTATTGGGTCTTCCTTCCCCCCTCCCCATGCCTTCCCCTCCTCTCCATGCCCCAATTTGTCTGCTTTTCCAATGTTAGTCTTCCTTTCCCTGTTCAGATATCTGGTAATCCTAATCTGGAAAGATGTTATTCCCTTATTCTACTCTAATTGTTAATCTGTATTATTAGTAACATTTTTTTGTACAATTAAGCCCCCCCCTCCAGCAATTTAATCATCTAATTTACACAATATATCACTCCTCCTCTGAAGAAAAATTCCTACAAATCAAATCTAAATGCAACAATTATTATATGTATGGATTTAAAAAGTAATTACAGACAGTGAATGTGTTGGACAATTAAATCTCTTATAGCAAGTTAAACTATCTTATGGTGTCAGGCTTGTGTCACCTTCATATTTACTTAATAAAATGGTTTCCAGGGACTAATAGACAACACTTCTTGTGCAGGTTAAATCCTTAGTTGTAAATATTGTTTTTAACAAGGAAAAAAACAGATCTACCTTGAGGGATATTTACTATCAGCTTTAACTACGGTGGAAAACTACTTGGCATTTTAAGATCATTTATGATAGCATAAAAATAATGTATATACAGCATACAGCCCCCCTTAAATTGATAAATGAATTATTATGAAACTCTCCCGCCCCCATGAATGTGACTTATGATTTCAGTGGGATAAATTACTGTAACTTACTCTGTGTGACTGCCGGTAAAGATAAAACTGGTACAAAATGTGTTCAAGGGACACTATTATCTTGATATTTTTGGTACAATGCCCTGTCTTATTCCAGTGCAGTAAAAAAATGTGAAAAGGAAATGTAATAATTTTAAATTTTTATTTTAAACAATTGTTAGCCTACATATCAAATAAAATCAGTGTATTTCTTACAACTTTATAAGATAAAGCAGTGAAATTTAAAATCATTTACGTGTGCATGCACTCACATATACATAAATGTATAGGAAGGATGAGCTTGTTTAGTTTTGTCTAAATTCTAAAATTGACCTTCTGACCTTCATCACTCTAATTTTCCATTCTAGACTTCATTTGGATTGATATGTATTCTTTAAAGAAGCAATTGTAGAAGATTCTGACATTGCTGCTGTGTTGTCTAGGTAGAGCAGGTCAAATTATGACAGGGATCTAGCTATGGGTGCACATCCCATGAGGCTCAAAAGCCTTGCCCTGGCTAAGCAATATGATAATGTATTACAATGAATCTTAGGCACCCAAAGTCTCCCAAAAGGGGGTAGCCATCTTCTAAGAATCTCAAGAGAAGGGCATATAGGTGACGAGTAGTGCTAAACTCTTAATGGTTGCACCACAGATTTAACATAATGGCATTTCAGTTAAGCAATCCAGCTTTAGTGCTTAGGTCCCTTTCAAAACCCACCAAACGGAACAGGCTGAGTGCTCTAGTTGTGTTTATGCAGACCTAATTTTGTCTCAGATTTGCTTACGATTCCCATGGGAGTTATGTTGCACAGTATGAGAATCCCTGTATACGTAAGGCTATTAGCAGCACTTGATATTGTGTAGGGTAGTTTAGCTTGGATCTCCACCTCTGATTATTAGTGATGTTTAATTCCTCTGCAAGTCCATAACTTGAACTAGAATAAGATTGTCCCATGTCATGTCTTCCAAAGAAGTCATAATCTCTACTATACTACTAGCACAGGTACAACATATTGCTTAATTTTTTTTGTCATATTAGCACTCTGCATATGCAATGCTCTATCCCAGAAAAGTGAGAAATTTCTTGGTGTTCTGGCAGTAGCTATGAACTTTTTCTCTATTAGTATTATTTGACTGATTCCTAATTGGCGTGGCTTTTAGTTTGCTGTTGTCTCTTTTTCTCCTTTTATAATGTGTTTGTTCCGTATTATGCTGAATTAATTTAAGAATCTCAGAAGACAAAACAGAAGGGCAGGATATAAACATATGAAAGACCACCCATCTCTCTGAGGCAACTTCAGTATATACTAAAGTCCAGTCTTTGCTTTGGGGGAATAGCTGTTTCATCAATTTAAGGAAATATCCAGTGTTTTGTAATGCAAGACTCCTGGTTCAAGTGTTTCCATTGACAACAATTGCTGCAGCCCATAGGGATGAATCACTGAATTGGAAAGAACTCCATTTTAAGTCATTAAATCCAAACGCCTGCTTAGGGGAGATCAAAATTAAAGCATCCTCAGCACATGGTAGTCCATCTGCTTGGTTGCATTCAGCAGAGGTCACCACCTTTCTAACAAATATTATTTTGAGTACCCCACTCAGAACACAGAGAATAAATCTTGATTATCTGCTGTTAATTTTAAGGCACTTCAAAAGAGATAGCATGCCCACTTCTTTTTCCTTAAGGAAAACATAAACATAGCCAATTTCACCATGTCTCCAGTTACTGAATGGTCTTTATTGCTCATTTATACACTTCCTTCGCACGTAATGCCCGAATCCTGGACCTCTAATTTGAGGTGGACTCTGACCAATGGAGAAGTACCATATGATTCAGAAGTATGAAGGTACAAAGATCTTAGATCAGGTTTGGGGAAATCTATAGCAAGTTCTATTATACATGCTGCCAGTTTTTAAATCTCAGCAGCCAGTCAGCTGAAGAATCAGGGATGCTCAGATCTGTAGTGAACATAATTTGGGGTCACTTAGCCAGATGAAAGAAGGCAGCCATGGGTTGTCAACTTTTCTGTTTCCTAATGGGCACTTGTCTCTTCTATTTTTGCTTGTTCCCCCCCCCCCCCAACACTACTCCTCTAAGAACAGCTTCTTCTCCCAATTCTTTAAATATATAATAAACTTTCCATTTAATGAAATATGATTTAGTGCACTTTCAAACCAACTGACAAAAACCGGGTGGATCTGAGATTTGTCCAAATTATCATTCCTATACTAAGATTTATTTCTATAATTGCTCAAAAGTATTGCCCACATTCTGGTGAGAGAAAAATTACTTGAGGATGGGCTCCAGCACAAAACAGAAAGCTTGAAAGACTAAACCTCTGGTCCCTGTGGCCGGCCCAGATTGGATCCTGCAATATTATTCTTGGACACATATGTTTGCCTTCATTCATTCAAAAATATCTGTTCTAATGAGGGATTGGGTTCCATTGACCGCATTTGCTTTTCAAATTTCAAGCAAGTCATGGCTTACTCATTTAATCCAATCTTTTAAAGAATTTAGAATTACTAAATTTACTTCTATTATCCCGAGTTGGGAATTTTTTTTGGGGTTCCCCAATACTGCATTCACTTCTTGACGAAGGCTTGCAATACCACTTCCTCACGTGACACGATTATTTCTACAATTTATATTTACTAGTATACTCAACCTGCAATATTGCTCTGCTTGCAAGTGTGGATGATTGTGTAACTTGGGTGAAGACCACAGGGTCAATGTGAAAGGAATACTGGTTCCGGGGGATTGCAATGCTCAAGAGAAGTGATTCCCCCACCTCCTCACAAAATCATATTATTCAGACAGTACACAGAATTATCATACCAGACAATAATTTGCCAAAATAAAAATGGGAATATTTATTTTTTTCTACTAAAGCAATAAACTCTTAAGCTTATGCATTGGTCTTTGTCAATCATTCCAATGTTAAGTTTTTTTAACCTTCAGTTGTGTAGAAAATGTAGACATAACTCCATAAAAACAACTTAGGTCAAGTCACTGAACAATTCCCAAGACCAAGTTAAGTAGTGGTGGCAAGCAAAGATAGACCAACTTATTCGTAAAAATAAGCCAACCTCTCTTCACATAACTATATATCCATGGTTTCATTAAAAGACAAGATATTTTAAATATGTTCATTACAGTAAAAACTTCTACATTACTTGCACCAATTTGGGTCTATACAAATTGCAGCAGCATTTCCTGATTACATATGGAGAATCAATCAGAAATCACTGTTATATACTGGAATTGGACAGAGATTCTAAAACCATTACTGAGTGGTAGCTCATGCACATGATAGCAACTGGGAAAAAGAGAAGACCCCCGTGCAAATGAGACAGGACAAACTGTGACAAATTTGCAAATGTGTGCTGGACAAATTTAAACTGTACAAGTCTTGCAAAGTTACAAAGACATTCAGAAGCACGTTTTCTTCTCCAGGCCTCCACCCTGTAAAGACACTGATTTTCATTTGGCCTCTTGAGCTTTCTTAGCATTCTGTTTTTCTTTTGCCTAGAAGATAAAGACAGATCGAAAGAAATTGCACCATTTTAGTAACAGATATTTTTGTTTTGCTATGATTCAACATGTACACGATTCTGCACTTTCTTGAAATATTTCATATACAAACAGGATATACAGCATATCAACCATTCTTTATTTTGAGCTGAGGGTTTCACCTTATTTGTCAGCCAATGTACCATGCTGATGCAGTCCTGCCCTTCTACAAGCAGAACACCTCCATCAATTTGTGGAGCACATTAGGGTGCAGCAGCTCCCTGTTTAAGGAAGAATCATAATTTCCCTTAATCCATCTGCTTTACTTCTCAAAGCAGCATTGCAGAACAGCTGGTGTGGTACACTGGCTAAGTGTTTACTTCAAAGGGTTATTGTAGTAGGGATAAAATAAAGATCCCTTGCAAGCTTGTTTGAGTTTATGGAGAAAAGGCAGGACATGAAATAATTATAACATTGGGCACCAAGAGCTAAGCCAGACAATGGAGCACCAGTACTGATGCTCTATTTCTAAAAGCTTGATGAGACAATAACGGTACATGAAATCCTCAAATTGTTCTTCGTAATTACTGACTACAGGAGGCATTGATTTATGACAACTGGGACCAGCATTTTGGTTGCTAAGTGAAGCAGTCATTAAGTGAATCACAATGTGATTGGACCTATTTTATGAGCATTTTAATCACAGTCATTAAGTGAATCTGTGTGGTTGTTAAGTGAATCTAACTTCCCCAACTGACTTTGCTTGTCGAAAGCTGGCTTGGAAGGTCACAAACTGTGATCACAACAGGCAACTATCGCAAATGCAAACCAGTTGCCAAGCAACTGAATTATGATCATGTGATTGGGGGTGGTGGTACAATGGACGCAACTCTGAGGATGGGTCATACATCACTGTTTCTGAGGTTATTGTAATTTTGAATCATCATTAAATACATGATCATAAGTTGACAACTATCTGTACATAATCATCAGGTTTTATTACCAGCATTTCTTTACCTGTGTTATATAGCAAAATAGCAGTAAATATTTTATAAAGATAAAAATGCTTGCTCTAATGTAAGTTAGGCATTATTTTAGAAGGAGAGAACTTGATAACTTTTTAAACAAAATCTCCCCTAATCAATTTTAGAAAAACTTTTCACTGTACTTTAACTTAGATCCAATAAAATTCTTTTACCAAAGATAAATTCTCAAGCAGTTTGAGAGTCCAATACAAATTATTGTCAGTTATAGGACAATTATATCAAGATTACTGCATTCTAAATAGGCAGCTACATTTCAAAGGAATTATTTGTTCCTGTATATGCTAGGTGGAAGCTCAATAAAGTGTAAAAGTACCAACGTCTCATCTGAGGTTGTCCAATAAGCAAAAAATCCTCTATTACAGTATGTACGATACATTATTTTAACCTCAATTGTTGGTTCTTGATGTAAATACAAAGCTCCAATTATATCCAGATATAACACTGATATAAAAAAATTAAGAACATTTTCTTCAGCTGATAAAATGCTGACTCAATTTGTAACAACCTTAACACTAAAGCAACAATCTGAACAAATTTATTAACTTTAATTTTATTTAAATCAAGAATCTACTATTCTATTTAATTGCAACAAAGAACACTTCTATGGGCTGATATACTCTTCTGAAATGACCAGATTTTTAATGAATTAAAGCTGGATTTAGATGGACCAATCTGCAACAATGAACCTAGTTTCTATAGCTTCATCTGAAGCAATTACTAAAAAAAGGTGGCATGTATTTCTGCCATTTTGGTGCAGAAAACAGTTTAAGCCTGCAGGCTTAATATGATTTTATAAAAGAAAGCATGGTTTTACTAGATCTTAGCTGGCAGTCCTGAAAGATAAGGCTGACTTGGAAAAGACAAGTTGGGTAGAGGATTCTGAGAAAGATATGGATTCTAAAAACTCAAAGTTCACAGAATTGACCAGCGATGAACTTGACTTTTGTAAGAAGATTGAAGAAGATTGGGGAATGGTTTTATTAAACCCATTCGGAAAACAAATATTAAGATACATTATCATATAATTTTATAGTAGATTTTTTTTTGTACAACAAATGCCGTGGAGAGAGACACAACAGAAATTTATGATTTGGGGGAATAAAATCCAATTGTTAGAAAAGATCCCATTTAATATTTTAAGGAAAGGCCTTATCATTAAGAATCAGTTGAGGATATTGATTCTGGACAAACCAGAAATAATTATTGTTATGACTTATGGCAGACCAGAAGCCACTGTGGACTTTCTGCAAGTGAAATACAATGAATATTGTTAACAGAGGGTTTAGAAGTTGAATTTAGTTGTTTGTTTTACTTGTTAACTATGTTTTTATATACTAGATGGATATCAGGGTAGGTGAGTTGGGTAAATAGTGTTGTAGAAATTTACAAATTGTGCGCCTGCTTCGCAAGGGGGGGACAAATTATTATCTTTAAAATATATTTATCCGTGTTCAACTAGGAGGGACAATTTATGTATATTTCTGGGTTTTTTTATGCACTTTTTGGGTGTAGTCTTGTTTAGCTTTGTTTTGTTTCTGTATTTTTTTGAGTATTTTAATGTTTTGAAGACAATAAAAAATGTTTTTTTTTTAAAAATAAAACAAAGCATGATTTTAAAACTCCTTCCGAAGATCAAATATTCTGTTCCTATCAAGTTAAGTATGGCTCTTGACACCTGATTATACTCACATTAAGAGCGAGCAAAATCTTTGCAATCCAAGAAACAAAATTACAAAGAGCTAGATCCAGTTTTACTCATACTTAGACATGATTTACTAAAGTCAGTGAGCTTTAATTTGGCCATGACTACAAGTCACGTATATACTTTGAGTATGAGTACACTTGCACTCAACTTCTACCACTCAACAGAGTTACTGTCAAACATGTTTTTTTTTAATCTTCTGGTGAAAGCCTGGTAGCGTGTGACAAGCTAAATATGTATATGAATATTGTGAACAGCGAGGAACTGGTAGCATTTATTTAAAAGTGAAAAAAAAAATATCTTATTGGTAAAACCTTTAAACTGGTTTTTCTAAGCATTAGAATCTCGTATTTTACATCTAAAGCAGGAAAGAACATGTCCAAGGCTGTTTCAGGATAAGAATCGAAATCAGCTTAGATGAACCATTGCAGTTTAATAACCTTAAGAGGACAGGCGAAACATGTTACTTTCTTCCCATATCACCAAATCAGTGTTACAATTAGAAATGGAACAACTGAGCAAAATCAAAGTAATTAGAGAAATAAGAGACATTCTGCAGGTCAACTTTTTAGAGAAATGTATCCATGCTTCGAGAATGCCATCTAGTGGTCGTTCAGCTACCACAAAACCTGTCCCCATAGCCTTATCGCTCTCATTCAAAAGAGAAATCTGCAAATTACTTTTAATTTTCCACTCCACTAGATGATCTGCTACAAGTACTCCTTGACTTACAAAAGTTCATTTAGCGACCGTCTGAAGTTACAATGGCAGAGAAAAGTGGCTTATGACTATTTTTTTTCACACTTACAATCATTTCAGTATTCCCACGTGGCCATGTGATCAAAATTCAGATGCTTGGCAACTGACTCATATTTATGACAGTTGCAATGTCCTGGGGTCATGTAATCCCCTTTTGCAACCTTCTGACAAGCAAAGTCAATGGGAAAGCTAGATTCACTTACCATCCATTTCCTAACTGAACACCTGCAGTAATTCACTTAACTGTGGCAAGAAAAGCTGTAAAATGTAGCAAAAGTCACTTAACAAATGTCTCCCATAGCAACAGAAATGTTGGGCTCAATTGTGGTCGTAAGTTTATAAAAGCCTACCATGTATTTCCAAAAATAAGATCCAGTCTTATATTTTTGAGGGCTCCAAAATAAGCACTAGGACTTATTTTCGCAGGATGTCTTGTTTTGTTACAGGAGGCCCACTTCTGCTTGCTCACGGCCCCAATGGGGCAGGAGGCCACATGGTGTGGTAGTGCCGCCGTGAGGCAGGGGATGGAGCTGCCCCACGTGCCTTGCACCGGCTTACCTCAGGGCCCTGTAGCCAGGCCATCCACACCCTGACACGTATCTTGTCTTGTGGTGGCGGCTCCAGCACCCCCATCCAGCAGGCCCCCACATGGCCGCTGGCCCACTTCTGCTTGCTTGCGGCTGCAATGGAGCAGGCAAGCTGAGAGACAGAGTGGGCAGGCGGCCACGGGAGGCTCATCTTCACATCTCTCAGTTTTCCCACGGCCCGTGCAACGTGTCAAGATTGCCTGCCTTCCTCCTGCCTCTGCCTGCCGCTTGAACAGGTGATCAAGTCACCTGTACTGTGCAGGCTGTGGCTGCTGCTGGACACCATTGGCCCGTGCCCTCCAGTGCTGGCCACGCCCCCGCTGATGACAACCTTAATTAGGGGTTATTTTTTGGGTAGGGCTTATATTAGGAGCACACTAAAAATCAGGTAGAATTCTACTCATAAGGCAACATTTACCTTTTCTACTAGTGGAATCAACTGCTGATGTTCTGCTAACGTTTTTAGCAATTCCATGATAAATGGCAGGTAGTTGTGTTTTCTTCTAATGTTTTCAATCTGTAAGCACAGAAGAAACATGACATCAATCAGCATTCGGTTCCATTACTATTATACAGAATCATGTTTGCGAGGTAATTTTCTGAATAAAAGCACTACACTGTTTCAGGAATGGGATAGGGGTGGAGATACAGGAAAGAAAGGGAAGAGGAGAAGAGATTATAGCTAATGGTTGTAATAAGATAATTATAGCTAATCTCCAACCTTATCTTCTTAATTCTTTTGAACCAGAGGAGTTAAAAAAATATTGTGATAACAAAAGTATCCTCAGTCCTGCAATCAAGATATGCATGCAAGATATTTTTTACTATACTGTACAATGTTACAATGTCTTCAATTTTTAGGATTAAGCTCAACATTTATATGTGGCTGAGAAGAGATATGGATTTGGTTTGAAAGCTTAAATATCCCAAGAAGTAGAACAAACATTTAGGTTGTTAAGGAACTTGTTTTCTGAATTTGGTAGTTAGCCTTTCTTCCAAAAGAAATTTCCAATACAATTGTTTAGTCATTTAAGTATGAACAAAACTGTCTAGCCTTACATTTGAAATGACCACTGAACTTAGTTGGCTATCCCAACAACCTGGTTGTTTCCTCAAACAGTGACCACAGAGATAAGAGGTGGTGCTTTCCACTAGGAATCAAATATTTAAAATATATGAAGGTGAGCTAATAAAGGAAGAATTTGAAAACAGCAACCAAATGAATTAGATTACAAGCTATCTGACCTTGCTGCAGGGATCAGGTTGCACTGCCCCCTAGAAACAAGGTAGAAAAGAAATTTCAAACAGGCATGGGAGTGGAAGAGATTAACTAGCCATGAAATATAATGAATAGCCTGAGCAAATCAGCTCTCCAACAAAGAGATTCACATTCTGGAAGTGATGGGATTCCTTTTTTCTTGCTTTTGAACTTTCTCCTCACTTTTCTTTGCAAAACTTTTCTAGCTGAGAAATATTCCTGCTTGCTGGAAGACCTCCATACAGATTTCTCCAAATGAATCTTGCTGGATATGGCCAAACATATCAGCAAGATCTGTTGCAACAACTCTCCCATGTAAATTTTTAGTGACTGTCCAAAGTTATGACTGTGCTGAAAAAAGTGACATGACTGGTCCTCACACTTATGAACATTGTAGGTTGCGATTCAGATGCTTGGCAACCAGCACCTATTTATGAGAGTTAGAGAGCCTTCAACAGCTGAAGTCAATAGGGGAAGTGGCATTTGCTCAATGATCATATGATCTACTTAAGAATCTCAGCAAAATAGATCAGGAGCTGACTCATTTAACGACTGTGTTGCTTAGTGATGGAAGTTCCAGTCCAAACTGTTGCTGTAAATCGAGGACTACCTGTATATTCTTTTCCAATTACTCAGGGAGTTGCTTAACCATAGTTGTTGGAAGCACATAGAATAACCATCACAGAGAGGTTAAAAAGTCTGAGTATTTGTTTATTTGTGGAATTGTCTTCACTGGGCTAACTGGAGACCTAGTGAGTCAATCAACTTTTTGGATTTCAATAAGTATTTTACTATTAAAATAATATTTTAGAAATATTTTAAAATACTGAACCAAATGGAAGAGTGTTTATATTTTTGTGTATGCCATATTCACTATTCTCTTATTTTTTACTGTGTAATCAACTATATAAATGATTATGCCTAGATGCCGATTTGCAGAAAGATACAATGTTTCACTGTGTATCATATAGAGGTTGTGTCACCATCTATTCATTAGGGATGTATTGAAACATACAATTTTATTAGGGATGCCTAAACTTTTCACAAATTGAAATGCTTTTTGAGAATGTTTCCCTTAACTTTCAAATAACATTGCAGAACTGCTTTGAAAACAAAAGAAAATGAATGACGTGTACATGATTTGCTCTTTTTTTATAAATAGGTTAGGGAATTTAATTTTCTAAGGTTTGTTTTCTGTTTCTGTGCAAACCCCACTTCAATTTTTCCACTATGCTCTGGGAAACTTTTTTATTCCCCAGAAACTGATCAGGTGTTCTTCAATTAGAAATATGATGGATAGTGATAGAAAAGATTAATTTAAAGATTGCTAGCCCATCAATATAAACTTGTCTCTGCAATGTAGAATCAGGGTCCTTGTTTGGGCATGGTGAAAGAAACTTGGAGGTCCAAAAGTAACATGGAAAGTGATGACTCTTGATAGATGCTCAGTGAAATCAGTGTAAAGCTGGGTTTATTAAAAATATTAAAATTCATTTCTTTGAGCCAGAATGACACAACAATTTTTTGATGTAAAGGTTGAATTTGGTCTTTGAGATGGATGATACTTACACTAGAAAATGGAAGTGAAACCAGGAAAAAAAGAGAACTAAATAAATGCAATTATTACTTTTGAGTAACTAACATGAAATTGATGTATTTCAATAGAGGAATACACAAACAAACCAGTCTGCCAGGAAAACCAACTGATTTCTCTTTATGATTCTCAAACACATTCAGATCTTACCCAAGGAACAAAAATAAGGAATTGACATTCAAAATATTACTAATAAACTCAAAAATATTTGAAAATATTTTCCCCCCAAAATATGCATTGGAGAATAGATGCTAAAATGAAGTCTCGTCACAACCATCCCTGCTATAAGTAGCAGAAACACATCATGGAAAACAACAGGAGGGAAACCGAGTAGGGGAAATGTAAGCAGGAACTAAATAACTAGTCAAGTGTTTTCTCTCTTTTTCTTTTCTGATGCCTCTGAATCAGTCTTAACTCCTAGCTATTGACTGGACAGCTCCCTATGGTTTTCTTGGCAAGATTTCGAAAGTGGTTTGCCATTGCCTGCTTCTTAGGTTGAGAGAAAGTGATTGGTCAAAGGACATCCAGTTGTCTTTGCACCCAGGCAGGACTAGAATTCAGAGCCTCCTGGTTTTAAGCCTGATGCCTTACTACGCTATACCCTGGATATTTCTGTTACAAATTATTTATATCTCATCTTTATTAATTTACAACTAACTCAAAGCAGCGAATATATCCAACATACCTTCCTTCTCTTATTTTTCCCACAATAACCTGTGAGGCAAATTGGGTTGAAAATGTCCTGCATGTCCTCCTCACTTTTTATTTATTCTGAGAGACCAAACAGAACAGCAGGGAAAGGTGCAAACAAGTAAACCATGGAAGAAGAGAAAGCCCAATTTTCTTGTTTTTTGCTAGCGAGATGAAAATCTGGATCATTTTTAATGGGGGTAGTTTCATATGACACTACGTTCTTTTTTTCTAAGAGGCAATGACTTATCTTGAATGTATTTGATTTCTAAGATTACTTTTGTTCCGAACATTAAGGAGCACATTATCTTACAGTGGCTATCTCTCTGTGGAAAACAACTTAGCACAGGGTTACTGTTTCAAACGAGTAGATTACCTTTTTCTACCATTCAAAGGGAGCAGCCTACATACCTTATACCTTTTCAATTTTTGGTTTTCTTCTTCAATTAACATCTGATACTTTGCAACTTCAGATTGAACGGAACTTAGCATATTACTGCTCTGGTCTGTATCCATTGGCTCTTCCTGTTGGGAAAAATAGTTTTATTAAATTAAGTAACAGCATTTTGAACACAGCATCCATTCAAGAAATGCAGAACATGAATAATACACATTGAACTAAAGAGTTGATTCCATATTTTGCAACCTCAAGCATCAGATGCAGACTTTTACATAAATGGAAAGCTTAATATATAGGAAAAATATAACCAAATTCTTGATTTGGGCAGTATTATTTTAGAACCAATCATACCACCACAAGACTGTATACAATCATTTGTTTTCCAGAACTGTTGATCAAATGAAACAAAAACTTCTCTTCTAAGCATACAATCCACCTCTTTGCTGCTGTCTAGTGCTTGTTTTTAATGCTTGGCAAACTGCACTCAATTTGCTAATGTAATGTTCTGCAGTTTGGTATTCTACTCTAGAAGCCATATTTTTCAAATAGTCTGTTTAATGCAGTTTTGTTTAGAAGAACCTCCCTTTTAGGAAAATGATAGAAACTTTACAGGTAGGTTATTCAAAATTGTAATAGTTTCTGGAAGATGCATTTTGAAGTTAAACAAAGACTGGTGTCTAATTTCAGCTTGTTAACTCACCCTTTTCAAGGTTCAAAAGAAATTGATAATGCTTAGTTACTGAATGGGGAAGGGGAGGAGAAGAAATGGGAAAAATGTTATCTAAATTTGATAATCTGATAATTTTATATTTCTAAATCACTCTTATATGAATCTCTTAGCTTAACTTCTAAAATGTTATGTAGCATTAGGTGCTCCAGGTGCTTCATTCAACCTCAGATCCCAGCCATTACAAAGAAGCATATCTAACTGATAAATACCTCTGCCAGCTCTCTCTGCAGCTCTGCAATTTTCTGTTCGTATATCATTTTTCTATCAGATACAATTGCCATCAAGTTAAATCTGATCTCGCCTTCACTATACCTGCAATATAAACAGAGTTGTTACATATTGCTGTTACTACGCTAAAGATATTCACAGATATTAAATCCTTTTGGAGCCTTTTAATAATACATTACAAGCAAAGCCAAGATTTAAACTGAACATTGCTCTCTATTTATCACATAAACAATGGAGAAGTTCAGGAATAGAGCCCTTCAAAGTGTTAATAGTTTCCAAATATATACAAAGGACTCCTGGGTTAAGATCCCTGTGATATGACTCCAATCATTTTATAAACATTTGTCAGCTTATGCTTACCTGAAAGCTAAAGTTTGATGCTTAAAAGATTTCAGAAGTTCAAATAACATTATAAGCTTTTTTTTTAAATATAACTAACTGAAATAAAAATGAAGATGAAATAATATGTTTATCATCTCCATATATTCCTTTCCTAGGCAGAGTGGCAGCAAGCACTTTTGATATGATTATAGTAGATCCCTGTTTCTATCATATCAAGAACTCCACTGTAGCTGCTTCTGGATTAGCCAGATTAAAAGCCAGCCTATTGATCGTAAGGTTGACATAGTAAAGAGAATTCCCCAAAATTTGTTTTCTACTAATAACCAGATAAGTAAAAGCCATTCTTTTAATTTCTTCAGCTAGCTTACCAAGAACAAAATCTAAATCTGTTTTATTTTTTTATAAGCAAGGGCTTAAAATATAGTTATAAACACTTACTTTTGTATCCGTTTTTCTATGACAGGCCTTACAGCATTGATCCAGTCATCTTGATTGCACACTCCTAAGAAGGAAGTACACAAATAATACAAATCAATACACAGACGTAGGCTTGCAACGTTCAGTCATAAAATCAAGTTATTTCAACCTTGTTTATATAAGCTCTGCAAGCATCACTATCTCCAATAATGACTTATTTTATTATGGGTCCAAGTACCCATAAAAAATAAAATGTGGGTTGGTGGCAGGCCAGTTCTTGGGAAATGTGTTGACCAATTCAGAAAAAAAAGTCAGGTGGGATGGTAAACAGCATCCCTAAGCTAAAGAATGAAAGGAAAATAACATTTTGTTGAACTGAATTTGATTGACAACATTTATGACGACAGTCATTTTCTGGCAGTATCTGTAACCTGCTCTTAAAATTCCAAATATTTCCATTAGCCTCCCTTTCCCATCGATATATTCAGAATGTCATGCTGCAGTTAAACAAATCTCAGGTTAAATAGGTGAAATGAAAATATTACCTAAATCTATTGGACCTTCCCTCAAACCATCCAATTCATATAATCGACCATTTACAGGAACATAGCTGACAAAGTGAAAGGCATCTTCTTCTTTTGCTGTCGATTTTGCATCAAATTCAAACATCTGTTGTCTGCAAGAGAAATGCAATACATGAATGAATGGTACAACCCTCCCCTCTAAACATATTTTACTTGGAAAATATTTCAATGTCTTCTTACCTAGCAAAACTGTTATGAACTTGCCGTATCACTTCTGAGTTACTTAATGCTAAGCCTTTCATCTGAAAGGAAAAAAAATATTGTAATTACATTAGTCTTTGACTTACAATCATTCATTCAGCAACCATTCAAAGTTACAACAGACAAAAAAAAAAGTGCTGGTCTTTACAACTGGTCCTCACACGTACAAATGTCACAGTATCCCCATGTGATCAAAATTCAGGCGTTTGGCAACCAGCGTGTATTCCTGATAGATGTAGTTATCTAGAGTAATGTAATGGCCATTTCTGACTTTTACCAACCAGTTTTTGACAGTCAGTGGGGAATTCACTTAATGACTGCATGATTAATTGAACAACTCCAGTGATTGGTTAAAATACCATGATTAAAAAAAGGTTGTAAAATAAGGCATGACCCACTTAAGAACTAGTTTGCTTAACAACGGAAATTCTTATCCCAATTGTGGTCATAAAGTGAGGACCACCTATATTGCTCATATTCAAGACATTTTGCCAAGTATCATTTTTACACATACCGCGGCATCAAAGCTTTGAGAGAATTCTTTGAACTCAGACAGTGTTTCTCCTAAATGGATATCTTGATGGGTGCAGTTCAACAAAACACTTACTATTGCTTGAGTTGCACAAGCATTATTAATTACCTGTAAAGAGTATAAAAAATAATTTGTGCAAATTGTAGAAATCACTAACTTTACTTACTGTAACCCCCTTTAAACTTCAGAACTGTTTACATGGGTCTATGTTTGCATGGTCAAATGTACTTGATGCCAATAGTTTATCCTTCAGCTTGTTTAATGTAAACAACTTACACATGTTCATCCGTTCCTGTAATTCACCCTAATTAGATTAACTTAATACCAGTTACTTATGGTTGTCATATTGTTATTATTTTGGTTTGCATTATTAAGTGGACCAAGAGCTGCATGAGCCATTTAATTTTCTGGGATTTAATAGTCAGTCTATTCTTTGTTAATAACTTGTCTGATAACTATACACATACTTTCTTAAGAAATAGTAACAATTGGCGGTTAAAGAGTTCTGTATTTGGAAACTGTTCCTTCAAAGGATAGAGAGAAAAAAAGACAAACAGTAAAAAAATAGATGTATCTAAACAATAATTAGTTCACAATGAAAAGAATCTTATTTTATGAAACCAAATGTTAGATCATGTGTTAGTACATCACAAGTTCTTAAACTAAGTAAAAATTTTGTTTCTCAATCCTCTATCCAAGTTAAACTAAGTTAACTGTATATTCTCATGTGATCAGGGTACTATCTCCACAAATTTAAGCAGAAAGAATTGTAATTCTGCTATTTACCTCATACCAAGTAGTTAGCAGATTTGGGTTTGAAACATAACAGAGAAGAAAAGTAAAGAAAGATAATAAAGAGATCTCTTCCTAAAGTAGTGGTAATTGCTATTCCACAATTCAGTCTGTTCCTAATACCAGAAGTCATCTTGTCCAGTTCTACCTTGTCCCTCTTTAAACTTTACACGGATGACATCCTCGTGGAAAATGGAGAGTTCAAAATACATTATTCCACTGGAGTTAAATTCTACTGCACTATGCTTGCTACTGTAACACATCAAATCACATCAAATCACATCAAACGAATGTTGTTTCATGTTAAATAATTGGATAATTTTCTGGCTGGAGGTCTACATGATATTAGAATTCCGAAACAATGAAGTGAAAAAGAAGCAAAACAAAACAAAAATCCAATTTCATAATAAAGAGTGTTTGAAAAAATATATAGGTAGTCCTTGACTTACAACAGTTCATTTACTGACCATTCAAAGTGACAATGGCACTGAAAAAAGTGACTTATGGCTGGTTTTCACACTTACAACCATTGTAGCATTTTTACGGTCACATAATCAAAATTCAAATGCTTGGCAACTGACTCATATTTATGACATTTGCAGTGTCCTGGAGTCACATAATCATCTTTTGTGATCTTCTGACAAGCAAAGTCAATTGGGAAACTAAATTCATTTAACAACCTTGTTACCAACTTAACAACTGTGGCACACAGTTTTTTAGATCATGAAGCATTTTCCATGATTGGAATCAGAAAATACAGGGATATCTTTCGTAACACTACAATTATGCATTCACATTATTTACAAAACTAAATGTTAAAAATAAAAATATTATATACATTTCTAGTTCTATGCTAAAATGATTTTTATCTGCACTTCACTGAACCTGTTTGCCATGTTTCCGTTTCATTTACAATATTTCAGAATTATTGTAATGAAATACAATATTTCATCGCAATAGTTCAGAAGATAATTTTTATTTCTTTTCCTTAAAAAGAAACTGCTAGCTATACAGATTTTTCCGATTTACCATACCTGTTTAGCAAAAAATAATGTATCTAATCTAGAATCCTGAACAACAGAACCAGCTGGTTCTTCTCCTGGTTGCCATTTGAACAAAAATATCAGTCCGTGAACTGGCCTACAGATAAAGAAAAACACAAAATATGTTGAAAACTGAAACATATTGACCAGGAAATAAAGCTAACTGCATATGTGTTGTAATTAACGCATAGAACAATAACTGATTAGAGGGTAGAGAGGAAAACAATACTATGCCTTCTAAAAGTGTTTGGGGGAATCATGTTTTCAAGTAATATTGTATCTGTGTTGCATGAAACACATAGCTCCTTACTGGGCAATGGATTACCTAGACTTTGCAACAGGCACAGCAAATAACTTCACAGATCTCTGGCAGCATTCAATCTCCCCTCCCCACTAGAACTCACAATGTAACTATATACTTATAAAAATAATTATATAGGACTAGAATTTAAAAGGTGTCTTTATTTCTTTTTCCAATAATGTGAATTGCTTGACTAAAGCTCTGAGCAAATCTCCTTTATCCACTGGCGGGAAATATAGAACCTAATTTATACAGCAAGGATGAACACAGGGAATAAAAGGTAAATAACTACAAGCAACATACTTACTTTAATTTTTCAAAGTTCTCAGGCTCCAAACTCCATATCTCCTCAACCTGTGCTCCTCTGCAACCTGAAAATTAAGGTTGGAAGTCATCCAAGGATATGTGGAAAAAATCCAAGGGCAAAACTTAGCATTAATTTAAAAAGGAATTGCAAGTCAATCTAGCTCTTCAACCATCTACCTTACATATGTTTGCACTCACAAAATTCTGATGCATACTCATTTTACTTTCAGGCTTTCGTTACATTATATGTTGTTAATCATACACAATTGAAATATAGATTCAATGCATTTAACGTGACAGTCACCAGCCAATCTTGACTGTGGTTTGAAGAAGGGGGCAGCTTTGGTCCTAGTTAATTATTTGATTGGGAGATCACTAGGAAATCTTACCTTGTAGACAAAACTGGAAATGAATGGGAAAATGCTGATCTAATCAGTGCACATTTACAAATGCATGTCAGAAGGGGCACTTACAGAAACAGAGTCTGGCTGTTGCTCTTTTTTGAAAATAAGTGTTATGGAAAGCTGCTGTGTCATATTCAAATTGATGTGTATGCATCTCTCTCCCTTCCCAAATTAATGGATGGCAATGCCTATTACACTTTCCATAATCTATTTCTTTTTGTTACATACCCATGACTTCATCATAAATAAGCCATCCAGATTTACCAACAATAAAAAAAAAATTCTCCCTAGATCCATTACTAGGGCATGAAAAGGATGTTAACACCACCTCTATTCTCCATTTCCCACCGATTTTAAAATCAAAGAAAAACAACAAATCTGATGTGCACCAAGGAAAAAGATTCTCTACACGTGGGAGGAAATAATCTTGTCCAGAGGACGTCTCACTCCTTGAAAAAGAAGAGTAGGCTCACACAAGATGCTAAATAAGCAAGATAGCTTTCGCCCTAGGCATTGTCTCTGGTTATTCCTGAATTGCTGCTCCAACGACTGAATTGCAAAACGGTCGTTAACCAGGGAACCGCGTTCTGTACATGGCCAAAAATCGCATCCATCCTTAATCAACGAGGCGTTTGCAAACCGATGCTGGGAACCCATTCGAGCCCATGAAGGTCGAATCTGACGCTGGCGAAGGCCAGTTTCCCCTCTTTGGCTCCCTTTTAGCCCCACCGCCTCGGAAAGAGGGGGGGGGGCTGCGATGGCAGTCCAGCCACAAACCTCACCGAAGCCCTTGATGAGCTCCGTGAAGACGCCTGGGTCGCTCTCCATGAGGCACCACTCGCCAGCGCTGCCCCCGCCCGCCATCGCGTCCAAGAAGCCGCCGCACTGCCCTGCTTCCCTCTCAATCGCCCGGACTCCGCGGAAAGGTTCCCCCGGTTCTCCCTCGCTTCTCTCGCGCGCCACCCCTCTGCGCTAACCGCGCGCCCTTCGCCCACCCCCGCGGACAGTCGAAAGCAAGGCAAGGCAAGGCACGCCGCCGCTTTCCCGACAGCCTCAGCGGCCGGCGACTTAGATCTCGACGGGGACGGTCTCATCTACTCTATGGTGAAGCGAGGAGCAAAAAGACTAATCAGAGAGAGGAGAGGCTAAACCGCCCGGCATGCTGCATTTCCGGCTTGCGATTAAAGAGACAGGGTTTTAAGAATAGAGTAACACCGGTGTAAATAAGAGCAAACGGCGCGGTGGCGTTACTTTATAATTTTGCATTTGTTTTAAGAGGAACAAGTTCAGTTGGCAACCTACAGGGCAAGAGAGCAGTGGTTTGTAGGCTATGTTTGCACTGATGTGTTTACATATAAGTAACCTTGAATTACTCAACCCAGTTTTTTGTATCCATGATATTGAACCATTGGCTAATGAAGCAGCTTGTGGGGCGCACAACACTAGAGTAAAATGTTTTTGCCTTTTGCTATGCTGGTAACGTTCCACTTTGCGCTAAATCAAAAATCGGTGATGACGAACTATAACGCTTAACCCCAAACTAAAGAAACCACATTATATCTTAAGCCTGTCGGGTGAACAAATCTTCACTTTCAACACCAATAATCAGGATTGCTTATTTGATTTAGAATGTTAATAATGTCATCCTAAATTGCTAATTAAGCAACGCAGCCACTAACTGATCTCTTGGTTCATTTTCTCCATTCTGGGGCTCCAACTTGTGTTTTACGTGACTAAAAAACGCATCTATGATGACCTTCCCCTGCCTGGTTTCATTCATGGTGACGGAGAATCTTTTTATGCCTAAGGAAGCACTAAAAGTCACGGTCTCTTGTCCCAAAGATGCTTTTTTAAGAGGCAACTGGACTTTGTTGGCTTTTTTTTTTCCTTTGAAGACGTTTCGCTACTCGTCCAAGAAACTTCTTGGATCAGAAGCGGAACGTCTTCAAAAAACCAAAAAACAGAAAGTCCAGTTGCCTCTTGAAAAAGCAACTATGGGATATCCATGACCTGGATGACTGAGAATCTCCACAGATGTTTAGTCTCGGTTTCTTGGTTTCTAGCCTGTGCCTTTAACCACTGGCAAACCAAAACTGGCTCTTGCACTCCATTGACATCGATTTAACACAAAGGCTACTTTTCTCGGAAAATTAAAGCAGTCCATCGGAGAATCACAGCGAGGTAACTAGAACAGTAATATAAAAAACTCAACTTTCAGAACCTCAAAACTCCCGTCGTCTAGCTTCGCTGCCCTACATTTCCAAAGTCCTCCGCCACCAACGACTGCCTACCAAAAACACCCGAGGATTACAGGAGCTGAAATTGCAGCACCTCCATACGGGACTGCAATCCTAGTTCAGCTTTTGTCGAACTCCGCTCAAACCTTGGGACCATAAATTTAGGGACAGGTGCCCTAAAAATGCCCCAAATTTGTGCACCGTGGCGCCGAGCTCATACCACGCTGTGCGCAAAACCCGCCCGAAAGCAAAAAGCGGGAATCTTCGCCGCCGCCTGTGGCCGCGAGAGCGGAGGGATAACGCCGCGAGACAGATGCGGGTTGCGGGGGAGGGGAAAGGGGGGGGCGGTGCATCCGGGTCTTGGGGATCCCCGTCATCTGTGCGGAGGCGACGAGACCCGCTGCTCCATCCGGCTCCCTCCTTCCCCTTGTTTTTGCTGCGTGTGGGAAGTTGTCAGGCCGTCTTGGCGGGGTGAGGAGAAACCGACCTTTTCCTTGGGCTCCCGAAAGCCGCGGAGGCTGCCGCAGTTACGCGAAGAGGTATGGTTTCGCCTGTGCAGACAAGGCTGCCCCAACAATCCTCGTTTAAGGCTGCCAGCGCCGTCTCGTTCCGATTTGGAACCGCTCTCTTGCGTTCCAGGAAAAGCTCAGACCGGGGCCTGGGAGCGGCGACGAAGCGAACCCACTGCCTTTCTCCCTCTCTCTTTGTCAGCCGTCCACACTCACGCCCGTCGCGTAGCATTTAGCCGAGGAAATCCAGGCGATTGTTAATGGATTGGCCGATCGGAGATATCTCGTGTGGTGGCGGTGGGGGGAGGAGAAGAAGCAAGTACACGATACGGGTAGTCCTCGACTTACAGCGGTCGATTTACTTGACTCTCCGAAGTTACAACATCACTGAAAAAAAGGGACTTTAGCACTAGCGCTTAGATTTATATACCGTTCCACAGTGCTTTACAGCCCTTTTCTAAGAGGTTTACAGAGTCAAGATATTGCCCCCAACAATCTGGGTTCTCATTTTATTGATCTTGGAAGAATGGAAGGCTGAGTCAACCTTGAACCGGTGAGAATCAAAATGCTGAACTGGTGGCAGCTGGCAGTCAACGGAATTAGCCTGCAGTACTGCATTCTAACCACTGCGCCACCACAGCTCTTATAACTTAGGACCATTTTTCAGATTCCCCTCCCCCCATCGCGTGATCAAAATTCAGCTGCTTGGCAACTGGCTCATATTTATGACAGTTGTTGTGTCCTGGGATCAGGTGGTCATCTTTTGTGATCTTCTAAACAAGCAAAGTGGTGGTGGGGGGGAGGAAAGGCAGACTCACTTAACAACCTTGTTACTTAAAGTTGCAATGGTTCACTTAACTGCTGCAAGAAAGGTGGAAAAATGGGGCAAAACTCACTTAACAAATGAGCGACTTAAATTTTGGGCTCAATTATGATTATAAGTTGAAGACTATCTGTACTATAAGCTTCGGGATTGCTGGAGTCATCAATCTGGGACATCCTGGATAGGAGCAATGTACAGTAGTTGAACAGGAATGTAGGAAAGCAATAGAAGCAACTGTGCAACTTGATGTCTTGAGGAATATGCATCTCATAGTAATATGAATGAATAAAGAGCTTATGCATGTTGTCTGGTGAATGATTTTGGGGAGGTTTTGCAAAATCTGAATGGGTTGGTAGATGGTGGATTGGCTGCTCGATAGAGAGCTGTGGGAAAAGTTCTGTACCATAATCCCACAAGGAAATATATTGTAGAGGTAGTCCACAATTTGGCCCAACATTTTATGTTGCTAAGTAAGAAATTTGTTATGTGAGTTTTGCCCCATTTTACGACTATTCTTGTCTCATTTGTTAACTGAATCACTGGTTAAATTAGTAACATGGTTGTTAAGTGAATCTGGTTTTCCCATTGACTTTGCTTGTCAGAAGGCTGCAAAAGGAGAGCACATGACCTTGGGACACTGTAACTGTCATAAATGTGAGTCAGTTGTTAAGCATCCGAATATAAATCACTTGATCATGGAGATGTTGCAATGTGAGAAATGGTCATAAGTCACTTTTTTCAATGCCACTGTAAATTTGAACGGTCACTAAATGAATTGCTGTAAGTAGAGTAGAAACATGAGTAGAAACATGCATTCTTTCTATCTTCAGTGGCATTCTTTGCTATATCATAGATTTCGTCCTGAACATTCTGTCATAAAGGTTCTTTAGCCCAAACCATTACAGAAAAAGTTACACTTCAACTGGAGCTCAACTGTGGAATGTGTTGAGTGGGATAGAATAAATTGCTATTTTTGTTCAATTTCTTCCACAGCATTACTATCCAAGACAACATTGAATAAGCTAAGATACAACACTTTGAACAAATTGGAAAATGGGTGGGATACAAATGAAAAACTGTGATTTATTGTATCCTGCACTCATACCTCTTCTCTCTGAAGATTTGGCACAAAATGTATTTAGATGGTTCTGAACTATATTTATTTATAATAATCTGCCAATCTTATGTTGAATTCTGGGCAATGTTACAAGATTTTAAACTTTTATTTTTTAATAAGGAAATATTTGTTTTAATTCATGGTATTTCCAATTTCAGGTGGTTTCATTACTGAAAACTAGTTAGAAATTTTATAAACAATCATTACATCATTAATTCAAATTGCACATCTGCTTATATTATTTTTTTGTTGGTCTTAAGAGTGCCTTTTTAATTTAGAAATTGTGCTAGAATTTTACTGCTCAACATGTTTTACTGTGTTGTGAGGAATTGGTTTTTCAATTTCAAATAAAATGTACATAACTTATTTTTAAAAACAGAACATTGTACGTCCTAAGAACATTATATTTCAGACAGGATATTGCATTTAATTTAATTGAAGCAATAATTACAGGTTGACAATCAGAATTATTTTTTAATGTAAATTAAATATGTATATTATTATCTTAAAATATATTATGACAGGAAAAAAATAAACGTTGCAAAATAGTTTATTAAATTCAGAAATTAAAAGTAATTATAATATTCTTAGTACACCAGAAGGTATTACATCAAATTAATAAATCATTTCTAGAAATTACAACTTGAAATTATCAAATCTTAATTGCTTACTAGAAATGCATTGGAGGCATGAATTTCATATAGTTGCCTAAATGTTTTGGTCTCTGGATGCAAGTACAATGATTGTGCTTATAATGGCAGAATAGCTTCTAATTGCATAGACTATCATAGAATACATAAGAAATTATGACATTACTTTTTCTTTTAAAAATTCAAAATATTCTTTTTATTCAACTGAATGCATTGTCCTTCTGGGCTATAAAACCTTATCTGGCGTTGAAGAAAAAAAATGGAAGTATTGACTCACTAGCATTGTACAAAGAAAATTGGTTCATTTAGGGATTTTTTTTTAGAATCGTATCAATGAATATTTATTTGGAAATTGAGATAATCTGTTATACTTGCTGTATCTAGTATATTTTGCATGTAAAAGATTCTCCTTCTAAAGGTTTTAGTTGAAGTTTGAACACCTTTTTCCTAAAATGTTGCCAAATTTATTTTGAAAGAAATGTTTTGAATAATTGTTTTAAAAAAGCTGGCCATAAAGTCAAGATTCCAGATAGACGAAATAATTTTATTGTGTTTCTTCAGGAGACTTCCTTATACTGAGAAGCAATGGACGAAGGAGCAAGTCAAATGCAGCCCTGCAATGAAAACCAGCTATCAAACTCTGAAGATGGATGCGGGTGGCAAGTTACAGACATGACTAGACTGCGCCGTTTCTTGTGTTTTGGTTCCGAAGGAGGTGCATTCTATGTCAAGGAACAAAAACTGAGCTTTGAAAGTGTAGATGCTCTTTTGAGGCTTATTGAAGGTGGCAAAGGTTATGAAGCAGTGCAAGAAATAAAGACGTTCAGCCAGGAAGGTAGAGCAGCCAAACAGGATCCAGTATTGTTTGCGCTTGCCATTTGTTCACAATGTTCTGATGCCAAAACCAAACAAGAAGCTTATAAGGCTGTCCCTGAAATTTGTCATATACCAACCCACCTCTTCACTTTCATCCAGTTTAAAAAGGATCTGAAGGAAGGCATGAATTGTGGCATGTGGGGCCGTGCCCTGAGAAAAGCTGTTTCAGTTTGGTACAATGGAAAGAATGACATGGCTATTGCTTTAGCGGTGACAGCATACAAGAAGAAAAATGGCTGGTGCCATAAAGATCTTCTCAGGTTATCGCATCTAAAGCCTGCAAATGAAGGTAATAACAAACAAGTAAATTTTCTGGATCGGCAGGGATGGTTTGCAACAAGTAATTTGAAAACATTTTGGTTTTGCCTGTATGTTTGATCAAAAGAGATGGAGGAGTGAGAAATGGAAGTGTAATTCTGTAAAATAAGCCATGACTATAATTGTGCGGAGAGAAACAAACTGACATATAAAAAGTGTACAATATTGGAAAGAATACACAACGTTCACTTTAAAAAGAAACAACTATTAATCTATAGGTAGTCCTCAACTCAGAACAGTTTGTTTAGTAACCATTTGAGGTTACAATGACACTGATAAAAGTGACGACGAGGGGTGGGCTTCAAAAATTTTCGGTTGCTGGGTGGGCGTGGCCATGGGTATGGCCTAGTCAGCCTCCTGCACCACAACCGGGAGGGGGGGCGTTTTTGCCCTCCCTGGGCTCCAGAGGCTTTCCTCGAGCCTCCAGGTGGGCGAAAAAGGCCTCTGGGCTCTGGAGGCCCTCTGCAGGCCAGAAATTGGCCTGTTTCTGAACTTCTGGGAGGCTTGTTTTTCACCTTCCCTGGGCTCCGGAGGCTTTCCTTGAGTCTCCAGGAGGGTGAAAACGGCCTCCCCAAGCTCTGGAGGCCCTCTGTAGGCTAGAAATGGACCTGTTTCTGGCCGCCCTGAACCTTAGGGAGGTCCGTTTTTTGCCCTCCCCAAGTCTCCGCGTGGGCACTGTACCTGGGATCCAAAATGGGCGGCGTGGGGACTCCTGGGAGGGGCTGGGCTGGCTGGGCGAGCCAGTCAGGAGTCGGATTTGGCGGTTCGACAAACCGCGCAGAATTTTCGGTACATGTTCACCTGAACCCGTTTGAACCCGTAACTGCCCACCCCTGCTTATGACCTTTTTTCACACTTAATGACAATTGTAGCGTCTCCATGATCATGTGATTAAAATTCAGACTCATATTTATGACAGTTGCAGTGTTCCGGGGTCATATGATCAGCTTTTGCGACCTTCTGACAAGTGGAGTTAATGGGGAAGCCGGATTCATTTAACAACTGTGTTAGTAACTTAACAACTGCAGCGATTCGTGTAATAACTGGCAAGAAAGATCATAAAATGGGGCAAAACAACTGTTTTGCTTAGCAACAGAAATTTTGGGTTTAATTATGGTCACAGACAAGCTGTATTGCTTTATTTTATAATAGGGAAAATATGTAATAGTTTTAATTTTTTTAAAATCAAAACCTTGAGAGTTTTCTAGAAGTAATTTTTGTTACTGCTACAAATAGAAAAGCAATAGAAGAATTATAGCAGAAAGAATGCCCACAATCAACAATCCAGGTCAGAGATGAATAAATTGTGAAAAGGGCATTATATGTGTCCGTATGTATTTAATTAAATAGTAACACTACTGTATTTATTCTTTTTCCTTTTACACTATCTTCCACTATTTATATATCAAGGTAACATAAATTGCTAGTTTTGCTAAGATGCCAGAAAATACCAAATACAAAATAAATACACTTTCCAGCCTAATATTTGATAACTTTACGTTATTTTGGTTCATATTTCTTTTTAAAATATGTTCTGAATTAGAAATAAAACTTACTGTATTTCAACAGGCCTGGCCATTGTCACTAAGTATGTAATGAAGGGATGGAAGGAAGTCCAAGAGACATATAAAGAGAGCAGACTTTCTGCTGAGGCTGAAAAAGTGTTGAAGTATTTGGAAGCAGTGGAGAGGGTAAAGCATACAACGGATGAACTGGAAGTGATTCATTTGATAGAAGAGCATAGTTTAGTTAGAGAACACCTCCTGACAAGTCACTTGAAATCTAAAGAGGTAAGGAAATTAGAGAAACATTAATACTTTGAATCACACTATACAATGTTGCTTTCTGCACTTTATCACTCCTCTATTTTTATAGCACTTTTAACAATTTTTACATATATTCTTAGTTTTACATGTATTTTTCATGGTGTGGGACCAGGTTACCTGAGGAACTATCTTGCTTGTCCAAATTATATCATCCCATTCAACTTGGTCAGGTGGGTAGGGCATATTGGGGGGACCCTTTTGGTTAAAAGAATTTTGCCTTGTGGGAAGAGAGAGATCTCTGTTTTTAACTTTGTTCTTATTTATGCTTTTATATTTTGTGACATGTTTTTATTGTGAGCTGCCCAGAGTTACGTAGATGAGGTAGATGTTGTAGAAATGTGGCGAATGAATGAATACATTTACATGATTCCTGTACAGTTATGCATATTTGTACTGAGTATGTGTTTTTCTTTAAACACCGTGCCTTTTCCTTATCTTTGAACTTCATTTTGTACAAGGTATGGAAAGCACTGCTACGGAACATGCCCGTAACAGCAACATTGAAGAACCTGGGGAAAATGACAGCAAATTTTGTTCTTGAACCAGGAAGCTCAGAGATAGCAATGATTTGTGAAAAACTAAAAAATGAAGAACTTCTTAAAAAGGTAAGGATTTTTTAATGCTGATTTCTTATGTGCATTGTATTCTAGCAATATTCTATTAGTTGATCTTTTAATAGAAACCAGTATTGAAAATTAAGCTTCATCGTAATAAATCATTGTATAGATGCCTAAGAAATAAAACTACTATAGGATCTCAAATACAGATACTTAATGATAGGCAAGGAATTGGACTTATAAAGGGAGTAGTCAAAGGAGAGAAAGATTCACTATTTGTGCCATATCTTTAGGGATAAAGATTATTTTAAGTAGCGTTAGGAAAATACTTGTCTTGTGTAGAAAAATTAATGTTTTAATCAGTTTTGGACTGCTCTTAATTGAAAAAATTAAATGTTGACTGTCCACTAATCAATAATTCTAATTTTCCAGATTCCTCATCCTTGTAGACAAGGGTCAGGAATTGGGAATATTAGAATTATTGATTAGTAGACAGTCTTCCTGGTTAGAGATGTTCTCCATTGTAGCCACTCAGCTGATATGCACGGAGGGAAGTAACAAAGTGAGGTTATAGTATACTGGGTGGGTTTAGTATACTTACCTTAGAAACATCTGAACTAAATACAGTAAGTTACAGAATGAAGTATTGCTAGGTTTCTTTTCATTCACAGCACAAAGACCTACCCATATCTATCTTTTAAACGGAAGTGGGGGAGAGCACTTCAATTCAGATTCCTTCCCCAGTTGTGATCCCAGCACCTGTAGGATAAGTCAGTTGGAACAGAGGTGTCCCCAGCATAGCATCAAACTGTGCAAATTTATCTGATTAATAGTTGCTAGAACTCTGTGTGACTTAGTCTAGACAGTGTTTTTTAATATTTTGATACTGGAGAAAGCCTTGAAATAATTGTCAGGTTTGAGGGAACTCCTTGCATAATTTTTAAAAATTACTGTGTTTACAGTTAATAATACATTAACATGATCCTTAAATTGTAGATATAATACAATTTTTGTATTGTATGACAACAATAATTGTCAAAGGTTTTTTGATCTTTTTTTCTGTGGATGTATTTTGGCAAACTCATTAGTGCATTCTTTTTGTTGGCTTCCCCTCCACCACAAGGTACTAGCTCTTAATGCAAGTGGCAGAGGAAACATCAGTTTTTCCTTTTAAAATATTCTACCTTTTCCCTAATTTTATCCAAATTGCTAGCCTACAAGATTGGTATGTGCAAGAGTAGTTCTTTTCCCTATTTGAAACTAAAAATGACTTTTTTGCCCTCCTTCTTCTTGGAAGAAAATCTGGTTGCGTTTAACTTAACTTTTGTTGAAATTAATATTTTTCCTCCTTTCATACAATTTAAAAATTTACAAGACAAACTAATTTCGGAATAACTGGCTTAACACAAAATAGGATTTAATTTTTCTAAAGATAGTTCCGGCAGATTTTTTTTTAAAAAAATGAATATTGTAAATTGATTGTACTTAATGCTGTTTATATTAGAAAAATTGGTATAAAATTAAATACAATATTTAAAAAGCTGAGATCCATTGTGTAAAAATTTCAACTACTATGACTGTTAGTACTACATAGTACGCAAAGCTGAAAAAAAGTTTTATTTTTAATTTTCAATCACAATCTCTTGTGAAATGCTATGGTTCTATGATATGCCATGTGAGAAAGTCTGGTCTAGAATATTTTATTTTTATTTTATTTATTTTCACATTTATATACCGCCCCATTCCGAAGACTCGGGGCGGTTTACAGCTTATAAGCAATA
>JANHFL010006903.1:90960-105629 GCA_032468155.1 Oxyrhabdium leporinum | reverse complement strand
GGGTGGGGGAAAAATTAGGGCACCCCTCAAAAAAAGGGCCTAGCCATTTTTTCGGCGGGCAAAAGAAAATAAGACCCAGTCTTGTTTTCTGAGAAACATGGTATAATGAAATGGGGCAAAATTCACTTAGCTATCTTGCTTAGCAGCGGAAATTTTGGGTCATAAGTAGTCTACCTTTATCTTGTTTTGTTGAATACAATATAAAATATTTCTCACTGCCATCTAAACAAAATATGTAATAATTATAAGAAACTGAGAAGTTGATAGGCATTTGTGTGATGTATGTTGAATAGGTAATCAAGAATACTTGATAAATAACCCATGCCAAGTGTTTGTTTCCATTGCACTAAAAAATGTATGATCTAGCTATGTTATACCAAATTGCGTGAAGTTATGCTTGAATATTAACCATTGTAAACTGTCTCAGAAAAAAAGACCAATAACTTAATTGTTCTTGTGAACAGATAATGTCAAGGAAGAATATATGAATTCTATATTTTCTGGAATGGCAGAGATTAGTTAAAATATGCTAATTTAGGAAATAAACTGATCTTGCATTTGTACTTTAAGTTGAATAACTCTTAACAGCAAAATAATACTCAATGTTTTAATTCTTCACTGAAAAATTACTGTATAGTACATTAGTATGGAATATGTAACACTTGAGTTTAACTGGCCATCTGTGCATATTTGTACAATATGTAGTTCAATTGAAATGTTGCCTAATATTTATATCCAGATACTTACATTGTGCTGTTAAAAGATTAATGAGTGGACTTTTTGTAATAGGGTGAGATTTAATTTTTGGTTGTGATGGGGAAAGAATTTTAGTTTGATCAAGTGTCACCATTGCCTTTAGAAAGCCTTAAACATGATCGTAAGAAATGAAAGTCATTTGTATCTGTAGATGTGTAACTTTTTCCCAGAATAACTTTATTGTTTGCATAAAGTTGATCCATTCTGAGACTGGAGAGTATACACTATATTGGAAAAGGCTCGTAGTTACTGAAATAATTTTTTGTGCAACAAGGATTTAAAAAATGTAACATTTTGAAAACACTGATTCTACACATCATTGTAGTTTTACCAGGATAGCACAGTATCACCTATTATTTGTACTATATACAATATGTATTATCTTTTAAGTGGCTACCTATATACTATATTGTTAACATTTTGAAAAAAATGTACATCTTTAGCTTCAGTGAGTTTTTGAAGAATTGTTGAAGCAGAAATATTGTGAAATGTACATTTTAAAATTTAATAAGGATATTTTGATTTGTTTGATAAAAATTACATAACAGGGTTACAAAGAATTTTGCAAAACTTACCGTAATTCTGATAGTAAGAAGCAATGCAGATAAACAGTTATCTATGAATCTTTTGTATATTAAAGATATACTATACCTTTTAAAATAAAAAGAATGTCAGTCAGCTAATTAACTTCGTTCTTTAAACTTGTACTATGGAAATAAACTTCAATGTTTGGCCTGTATAACCAGTTGTAAGATGCTGCTTATTACTCCAAAAGGCAAAAGCAGGTAATTTGTGGGAGGAAATATGACCTAGATACAGTGCAGCCCTGAGAATAATTTGACAATTAAAGGATTATTTGAACCAGGTGATATTTTGGTCCAGATCACAATATTCTTTCTACTCTTTCACTTCTGATTCTGTTACCCTTGGGTATCAGAATTTTAATGAGGAGTGACATTATGGAAAACATTATTAGAAGAAAAAAGATTCAATCTTTATTCCTCTCATTAGAATTATGTTCTTCTGAGGCTGATAATTACATGGTGGTGTTTTTTTTTGAAAGCAAAACAATGCCTTTACTGCCAAAATGTTACAATAAACATTGAGTATTTCCACTTTAAAATAAACAGCCTTGGGTTTTTCTTTAAAGAGTAACAGGTTTTTAACTAAGAAAACAATCTACTAATAAACATCAGAGAAGAGGGGGTTTATTGGTTACCATCATTTTGAATAAATGACTGTTTTCAGTTAAAAGTGTAAATGAAATATTGCTAAGTGTTTTATGCTTTGTAGAACAAGTGCAAAATAAATTCTATGTACCTCATTTAAATGACCTTTAATGATGTCACAATCGTTATTTACTAGTGTAATATGTAGTTAAAAAGGTGAGCTGGAACTGAGATTCTATGAATGCTGGATGTGTGCTTCAATTTCCAATGGATGCTTTTGTTCTTAGCATTTGCTTCTAAGTTCTTAAACATTTAATTGCTTGGGAGATATGTATGAATGGATGGATAGGTAGGATGGTCTCTGTGAGCTTTCTATGTCTGACCACTCTTATATTGTGATCTGTGAGAAAAAGAAATTTGGAGGCAAAGCATGTTGTACTCCCTTTAACTTTATATTTTTAGATTAATAAAACTGTTAATCAGGTTTGACTTTACCACTAAGAAACATCATTATATAATCTGTTACTCCATTCACAGCTTGACATTTATTTGGAAAATTTAAATTGGCGCCTACTCGCTCACGGTGACTCAAGATGGCTTACAGGAAATAAAAACACAATATAACACAATATAAATATGGTGCTTCATGTTGGAGTATTGGTAAAATTTTAAGCTGCTCTGTCCTTAGCCATTACAGTACTATCTCTTATATCCATTGTTTTTAAATTTATAAATCTGTTTTAGGATACAATATTCGACTGAAAAATGGGAATTAAAAAACCACATTCTGATTCTTTATAACATGAACATGCAGCTTATAATACAGTTAATGAATGTAAAATTACATGAATGTAAAATTCTTATAAATATTTGGTACTGTTTAATGCAAATATATTACACAAAGAGAAAGAACATTCATTAAGTCACAATAATTTTTTTTGTCATATACCCCAAAGTACTATTTCATAAACATCAATCCAGTTGCAAGACAAAGAGGTTGCATTTTCAAGAAGCTTTGATAATGAAATATGTCATTTAGCAATCTAGACATTATAAATTTCTATCTCACAAAAGATTCTTGTCACTTAGGACAAGAACATTTTTGAAAATATTCACCCATCTGTAAATCATTTACTAGCATCTGCTACATAAAGCTGATGAGGTCCTTTTTACCTAATTAGAATTAGATACCTAATTCCAAAAATCCTTCATGTTATGTGTTGTTAAAGGGTGATTCACATTGCCTAAATAAACTGCAATATTACTCAGGCAAGGATATATTAGCTTGGACATATTTAAACTGGGAAAAGGGCAGTGATGGTGCCTTTACTGAGAATGAACACCGATTTTACAGAATTGTACTTGCTAAGCACAAAGTTGACAGTGAAAACTTCAGTTGTATACATGTAGGCTCAAGTGTAGAGGTACAAGTGAAGTAGAACTCATCCAAACGTCTCACCCAAAATGGCTTATTCAATCTATATTCTCCGCTTTCTCCAGAGCTACTTTTTGCCAATGTGCTGGTATTCCCTTTCTATAAAAAGAGGCAGAGGCCTTCTTTGTATCTGACTGCATAAAGATTCATGTGCTGTGGCTAACCAGAAGTTCAAGCTCCAAGGTGAGTGGGAGCAAATAAAAAGGAGGAGATATGTTGAAGAGAAGGAAAGAATTAAGCCGAGTCTAGCTTCTCTCTTGCCAATTACAGCTTTATCTGAATCCCAGTGTCTTATTTCCAGCATTCCATCTGCTGATTTTGTGTTGTCCAAGTCTCTCTTCACTTTTTGTGTTTGATATACCAACTTGCCAATGCCCAATTTCTTGAAAGAAAGAGGGCACACACAGACAATATAGCTATGAAGTTTAGTAGAGTTGTAGAAACACCAAACAATGAGCACATTGTCATGGACAGCAGCTGATTACTGTGGAGGTGCTCATAGCCAAAATCATCCTGGGAGTATTGCTATACGTTTCAGTGCAGTTGGCATAGTTCTTAAGTTTAGTTTCCAGAACTGATTTAATGTGACATGGTTTATTGTAGCACTTGTAAACTAAGCACTCTAGCTGCTTAGTTTTCTACCAGGAATCCCTGTACGTTTGCAACCTGTGTATTTAGTGGCCAATATATTTTGGAACAATTCAAAGTTATTGAAGCATTTGTGTACAGATAGGTTGCTAAAGTGAAATCTGGGTTTATAAATTAAAGGTCATCACGTTTTATTTAAAAGTTAAGGAAAACCATATGAATGTACTGAGTTTCTCTCTCTTTGGATCTGGCATTGATGAACTAATGGAAAGAGTTTACCCTCCCTGTGAAGTCGCTGAGTATCTGTAGCACCTCCGACAAAGTTTCCATTGATAAATATTCTGGGAACCTGTTGAATATAAAGAAATGAATTTTATAAGCATATTGTTCAAACATGGGTGAAATACACTATAGCATACTGCTTCTACTTATATGATTAAGGAATCAAGGGAGATACTCTGTTACAAAAATTGGAGGAATCAGACTCTATAAAAAACCTTGAGACTTGCAAGAAGTTAGTGATAGAAGTAAGCCTTTCCTTCAACATCCAATCCAATCTAGCTCTAGCAGTGAGCATTCTTTATCCAGATTCCCTTTGGAATTCAAGCAAAATACCAAATAGATTTTTTTTTTCAAGTTAGCACTTTAATTTTTATTTAAAGATAATATTCAACAATGGTCTAAAATTGAAAGGTTAAATAAATACATAAGGATGATTCAAATTGTCAAGTTCAGACTGAGAGCTATAATCTAAGTAAATAAGCTGAACAAGGATATATATATATATATATATCTCCAAAGAATAAATATTCATTCTGAAAACAATGACAGTTTTACCACAACCTTACTATTTTTTTACAAGGCTAGAGATTGTAGTGTTATGTAAAGAAAAATTCACTCTGCTAAAACATCAAAATGCTGCACTCATATACCAGATTCATAATGAAATCCTGTTTAAATGAAAACAACTCCTAAATACATAACACTCATTTTAATACATGGCAAAAACAGGACCAAAACAAATTTTACTCTATCAGACAAAATTTCTCTTCAGTAAATATATTTATTTCTCAGAGTGCCCAGTCATATACAGTAGCTTCAATGCTAGAAGTAGAACATAAAGCTATATTCTCTTATTGCCACATCCTAGCAATTTGTTCAAGGCAACAGCTATTGCAAGAAATAGGTTGCATAAAAGTATGGATTGCATATTTTTTTAAAAAAGAAATCTATATTTGAGTAGTAGCTATTACAATATGAACTACTTTGAATGACATCATCTTTTAACAACCCCATAATCCCCTGCAGGCTGGGCAACTTGAATGGAGCTAGCAGAATGTTTAATGGCTGTATGCCCTTCCTGTCGCCAATGCAGAGTTTTGTTCAGCAGATATATTCTCATTGTACCCAGGGAGAAATATCTGCCTCTACCTAGGATCAATCTCAAAGCCTCCTGATTGTGAGGCAAGAGCTCCACCTCTAGGCCACTGCACCACTCCAACCATTTTGAATGATATGGTAAGGTAAAATTCACTAAAATTGTGGGCTAACTCTGAACTACTCCAGTTGCACTTGTTGATTTCTCTTACAAATGGAGTAGAGTTTGTCTAGAATTAGAAAACTTAGAAAATCACCGGATGCTCTATGCAGGCTTTGTCCTCTCAGTCAAACTAGAGGTGGTAGTTGTTCTGAAATCTGAAATCATCTAATATGTTGCCCAATTTATGTAATAAAGTATGTACTGCTTTAAAAATACTATCCAGAAATGGAATAATCATTTTCTGAAATGTGTAAGAAAGATTAAAAAAATAGTACTCACTGTCCGGCTGCCTGTCATTTGATGTAGGATATCCTGAAACTGACTTCCATTTTCATATCGATCAAGTTCTATGGCTTTATAATTCACATTCATTTCTTGAAACAGTTTCTTTGCCATTTTACAGTAGGAACAAGTGCTTTTTGAGAAGATCACAACACAATTATCTGATATAGCATCCTATGGGTTGAAATAAAAATTGACATGATGAGAAGTATGCATAAGGGAAACTGGAAGAATTTATGGCTAGATTCAAAGTCAATCGAAATCCAAATCAATTTCAATGTTCTTTTACGTGAATCCAGATAATTGTAACTTATTCAACAAACATGTCTGGCTCTAAATATAATGTTTGTATAATGAGAAAAAGCAAGTTTTCAAGCAAACACATTCTACATATTTGCGTGTTAAAAATACATATCTATAGCCTTCAATATTACACATACAAAAAACCCTCAAATAATTAAAATGTTACAGTTGAGTCTATACTAACAAATGAATCAGCTAGCATGTTTTCATTTAAAAGGGAGGGCATGGGCAAAGTACTATTGTACTGCCAACATGGCTTTCCACTTTTCATTCAAAGTTTCATTATTTAATTTGAACAGGATTGCTAACTCTCCCAATTAAAATTGTTAGAATCTATTGTATTTCTGCTACTTGCCAGAAGTTTGAGTCCAAAGGCATAATTGATACAAATTAAAACAAACATTTTAGACTGAATTACTTTACTAGGACACACTTCCACTACTGTTAAAAGATATTGGTGTAGAATGGATGGCTGTTTTAGGACCATAGGTGTCTCTCAAATCCTCTATGCTGCCCTGGGGTGGGGGGAGTTAATGATGGTTGCAAAAAAACTGACAATACAATTTCCTGTTGTTTTGAAACAGGAAAGAGTGAAAAACTGAAAAACCAACAGCTGGAACAATTTTGGGGGACTACAGACTTCCTAGCTGTAACAATATGACTTCCAAAACATGACTCAGAATTACATTTTATACTTTAGAAAAAATAAAGTCCCTGCCCACAAGAAGCAGCATTTAGACCAGGGCTGTCAAACTCCTGGCCCGTGGGCCGGATGTGTCACGTGTTAGCCACGCCCATGCCTGGCTTTGCAAAGGGGAAAAAAATCCTGATACGTCATGTGACGCCGCTGTGATGACGTGAGTTTGACATCCCTGATTTAGACCAACCACATTTACTCACTTTTATTTGGTTTGCTATAGCAGTATTAGATATCGCTGTAGCAGAAGATGAATTGTTCCCCATTCTAAAGAGAGGAAAAAAAAGACATTGCAACGAATATTACAGACTGCTTATAATACAATCCTGTATTTAAAGAGCAGCATTACAACCAGTTACATTGTAAATTTCATAAAAGTAACCAACTAAGTGGAATAATCTTTTTGGACACATACAGAAGCTAATTTTGATTAAAGTCTTATATTAACAGGAGTAATGCCAAATTAAGAATTATTATATTGTAGCCTGTTAAAAATATACATTTACTAAATATTTTAAAGAAAAAAAAAGTTAAGAAAAGAAAAGAGATAAAAAGTGATAGTGTGAGGCATATAGATAGATTTGCAAGTATCACTGATTATTTTTTTTACTTCATTACTGGAATCACAATAGGTATAAATGGTTGATTATATATAAATGGCTGACTATATAATCTTAAAAAACTACATATCACCATAAAGCTTTAAAAAGAAAAGAGCATAAATACCAGAAATTGTAGTTAAAATAATAGAGATCATAAATTATAATAAATTACAATATATTTCATCTATAAAACTAAAAGTCTATTCTGATTTAACAATTCCTATAAGGCTTAAATAATGAATCATGTAAAAAGAAACACAATTTTTGGATGTGATACAAATTCACATAAACACTGTAATCTAGAAACTCTTTCCCAGTTGAATTATTCTCTATTGCAGGGCTGTCAAATTCCCGGCCCATGGGCTGGATGCGTCATGCAAGGCCCCACCCAGTTTAGCAAAGGGGAAAAAAGTCCCGATATGTCGTGACGCCGTCATGATGACGTGAGTTTGACACCCCTGCTCTATTGCATTTACTTTTAAGATATAACATACAGTCTTTCTTTCACAAAGGTAATCAAATATCCTGTCTAGTAAGAAATATATTTGTAGCAGCTAACAAGTACAAATCAAATTCAGTATACTGAGTGGGAAGTTATGATTTAGTAAAATTCAATAAGGATATTGCAAGTTATAAAGAAATTCAGTTTTTAAAATTTGTTTTAGACTGATGTTTACAAACTATTTTCCAGAACTGTTCAGCTTCACCATATTAGCACCAAATACAAACATATCTGAACTGTACATTACATTTCCAGATTTAGAGTATATGCAGATGTCTACACATACAGCCAATCTTTTGTTCCATTTTCTACCTCCATGAAAATTAAAACAGAATTTAATCAATAAACTAAAGGAAAAAGTAACTTCACTGCTTGTAAAATTATCATCATTCTTTATATAGGTAGTCCTCGACTTATGACCATAATTGAGCCCAAAATTTCTGTTGCTAAGCAAGACAGTTGTTAAGTGGGTTTTGTCCCATTTTACAACTTTCCTTGCCACAGTTGTTAAGTGAATCACTTCAGTTGTTAAATTAGTAACACAGTTGTTAAGTAAATCTTTCTTTGTCAAGAAAGTGATCACACAATCTTGGGACACTGCAATCATCATAAATACATTCCAGTGGCCATGCGGCCAAATTTTGATCATGTGACTATGCAACGGTTATAAGTACGGTTATAAGTACGTAAAAGGATCATAAGTCACTTTTGATGCCATTGGAACTTCAAACCATCACTACATGAATGATTTTAAGTTGAGGACTAGCTATATTGTTCTTAAAAACAAAGGATGCTACAGAATTAAAGAAATATCAATTAAATTGGATTACAGTAAAGTACATAGTAGTCACATAGCCGCTTTAACACATAGGCAGTTCTAACTCTAAAAGCCGAATATCGAATAGATAACCACTTTATGATAAAAAGAGACATACTAGACTCCAAAAAAACCTAGTAACAATGGTTAACTCATAAATTCAAGTAAAATAAAGCACTATAGATCATAAGAATCAGAGACCCATCACCAAAGCCAGTCTGAAAGCCACACTTTCAGAGCATCTTAGGATTTCAAACATAAAAGTGTGAAGCCCAGGAAACTAAGTGTATGACTACATCTCCACAGCCAGGATATTCTGTAAGATAATGTAAGTTTCCCCCCTCAAAAGCACCTTTGTAGGAAGGATTTCAAAACAAGATCATCCCCCCAAACCATCATTGTTGAGCAGTTCTTGGGAATAGGGGCTGCCTGGCCAAACAGCTGCATATCAGTGGTTGAGCAACTGCACTGAATGCCTAAGACTTTTTGTTTTCTGTGCAGGACAGGAAATGCCCCAGAGGTTCAAAACTAAATCCTGGCCGAATATATTCACTTGCATACCGCCCAGGTTTTATTTATTCACAAATAAACACCCATAAAATGACAGTGTAAGTTGACTAAGAACAAACCTTCTAGGGTAATCCAAGGTGAATGTTACAAAAACAGGTACAGCCAAATCTCTTACAAACTGCCTTCACTCGCAAAAAAAAAAAAAACAAGGGAGAATTTACAGCATCTCAACAAGCCAAACCCTTGGAATCAAGCCAAGCCGCCTTTCGTTTCGCGCACATCCCGCGTTTAACCAACCTGAGCACCCAAAGCCTCAGCAGCGTCCTCAAAGCCATCAACCAAATGAGAACAGCCGCCCTCCGAGACTCCGCCTCCGGAAGACAGGTCTGCTTCTCTTCCAAGGGCCCTCAACAACCCAGGGGCTAACTATTCCATTGCCTGTTCGTTTTTTTCCTTCCTTTGAAACGCGACTTCCCCTTCGAGCGTTGCGACAGGCTCTCCGTCACGTCAATCACGCTGAGTCTGACGGTGAGCGGTTGAGGAGAGCAGAAGGGGAGGCGGGACGCAGTGCTGAAAGAGACAGCTCTCCCGTTTCTCGGTGTTTTCTATCCGGTCGTGGGCGGGGTCAAGGAGTGGTTTTGGGTTGTTTTTTTTTCCCCTTCTGAGCGCAGGCGCAAACGTAGGCGGACTGGTAGGGTCCTTCCGACTATTCTTCCTTCTGCGCGTGCGGTAGCGGCGGCGGCGGCGGGGTTGGTTGGTTGGTCCGTCGTTCGGTCGGTTAGTCGGACGGTCGGTCGGTTTGCGTTGCCTGACAGTCAGGCGGCGAAGCGACTGTCGGGGCGAGAGAGGGAGAGGTGGGGAAGGCGCAGCACCAGGAGGCGGCGCGAGGGAAGTCACTGGAGCGGGCGGGTCTCCGGGGTCTCGAGGCCAGCGAGCGAAGCAGGCTGAGGCGATGGCGGACGTCCTGAGCGTGCTGCGCCAGTACAACACGCAGAAGAAGGAGATCGTGGTGAAAGGCGACGAAGTGATCTTCGGCGAGTTCTCTTGGCCCAAGAACGTCAAGACCAACTATGTCATCTGGGGGTAAGTCCGCCAAAAGCTTCGCCCGGTGTGTGTGTGTGTGTGGGAGGGATAGGCTCCGAGTGGGAAGGGGACGCTAGGGAGCAGCGACGTCCTCATGCAGGATCCGACCGAGAAGCTTTATCCTACTCAGCCGTTGCTTCCTCCCCCTTGAGGGGACAGCGAGCTGCTCCCAAGCCGTCCGGGGACGCCGAGCGGGTTAGTTTGCCAAGCCGCGATTAACGTTGTGCCGCCTCGGGCTCCGGACGTCGGAGGTGGGGTTTAGGGCCAATAGCTTAGTGATGCCCCTGACTACTTTTTTGTGCCTTTTTGGTGGTCTCTTTCTAAAGCCGGTCGTGGCCGCACCTGCTTGCCTCCAGGTTAACTGGAAAGTAGTAGTTCCCCGAAACGGGATGTGGAGTTGCAGCAACCTTCGCGCATATTGCTTGGAAGACACGTGGGGGGAGGGTTTGGTTGGGGGGGGGCACTCTATAAAGCCTGATTAAAAGACAATGTGATTTGCTTGGCGTTGTTAAGTTGTCAGAGCGTTAGCATGGAAATAGTCTCTTGGGTAGGGTCCATGGAAAGACATGAGAGCAGATAAAGTTAGCACCCCGCTAACTTGGGTTCAATTTGGAAGTAAATCTAGTCAACCTGGGGCAGAAGTTTGTATATTCTTGATTATCTGGGAGTTTTGTGTCCCTAGCGGAATGCAAAGATGCAAGAATTCAAAGCTTGGAAGGACATGTTGCTTGCCACAGTGGGCAAATTGGCCTCTTGTAGGTTTCTTTCTGCGTGCGTGTATTGCTATAATAATGGTTATCCCTTCCCTACCCGCACCACCCCATCACCTTGAAAATCTAGATGAGGATCCAGGAAAAAAACCCAACTCATGTCTATTTCTTCTTTTTAAGCCCCCATTACTTTTATGGAACCTTTGAACCACCATTTTGTTGTTGTTGTTGATACAACTTTTCAGATGTGGTCTGGATAAGAAACAATTGAGGTGACCTGAATGTTATATTCATCTTATAAAGGACTGTGCCATCTAGTCTTTAGGAACTTCATGTTGTACTGTCTGTAGAAGGAAACATCACTTTGGTTTAATACAACTTTTCTGCTGACTATTATGGAAAGGTAATTTACCAGTAAACTTGACATTACTCTTTGTTTTCATAATTTGAACATTAGTGACAATTTGCAAAGGTTTGTTAGATTCAGTTAAGGCTTATCTGTCTCTTGCTGATAGTCAACCAGGGCTCTCTGAGACCCTGCAATAGAATATAAGAGCAAGGTATTAGACTTTTTTTTTCTTTTTAGAACATTTAATAATAAAAAAAATCATTGATTTATCCCAACAGGGTTGTGATTTCTGGAAATTTCCCTTTTTAAAAAAAATCTAGTAGTTCTAAAATAGGTGGTCTTTAGAACATATTACGTATTTTTTTCTTAAAAGGACAGCAGTTGTATCTTTGAGTACTTTACAAACTTTTATATGCATCTGTTCATGATTTGTTTGCTTTCAGTAAACTCTGGGAATTTAATATCTTTCCTCTATTATATCTTCAATTTCTTTTGGAATTCAATGTTGAAAGTAGAACATAATAAGTAATTATAAAATTATGAATTCCAAAGTTGAAAAAGCTTAAAAATACAGATCCAACTCTTTAAATCCAAAGGAGTTATACAAAGGTATCCAGAAAGAGTCAAGAACCTTCAGGCAGGAATTTTTCAAGAATTCATGGCAAAGCCGTAAAAGTTTTACAAAGGCTTCAGTTTACATAGGATGATCCAGGCATCTCCATATTAGTATACATGCTTGTGATTTACATAAATGCAGGGAACTCTTGGTCTTTAATCTGTGTATCTCATACAGACAGTGTCTTTTGTTCTGTATTCTCAAATACCTCCCTTTATGAATTTATCTTTGTGACCTGTTATATTTTTCACAGCATTGCTTGACCTGTGTTCTTGGGCTTGATAACTACACTTTCTGTTTTTTAGATTATGAGTTCTGCAAATAAGCATGATGCTTAGTTTCTCTGACGTAACTACTTATCCTGAGTTAGAAGCAATTCTATAAAATTGTATAGCAATACTATAAAAGCAATAGCTGAGGAAACTATGACAAAAACTGAATTTGATTTTAGCCCTTGTACTTTAAAACAAGTAGTATGTTTTTATATAGTGAATATCTTCTCTATAGAAATATAGTCAGTGAGTAATCACCCTTTTTTGTGTTAAAATAACTTTTTTGTGGTGTCTATGAGCTTTATTTTCTCATAGCACTTAGTGCTCAGGGCACTAATTTGTACATATATATGAAAAATTAAATCAGCTTACTTATAATTGGTTTATTTTCCTTTAATAAATCCCTGTATTTGACACCCACATTTTTTTCTAGATAGTTCTAGAAAAACTGTTTTTATAGTTCTTTTGTTCAAACTTGCCTTTTCACTGTCATTTTTGTTCTAGAGACTTAGATATAAAGTCTCATTATCTCCTCTAATAGATGTTGCATTTAGGAGATTTACATTCAAGTTTTGACTTTGCTGTTAACTCACTAGGAAGTTTCTGTTAACTCATAGTCCTTTACATTTGTAATATAGTTACAATAATACTTCCTATATCTCTGGTCTCTTGTGAGATTGACCAAAATATGACTGATGCCCCTTATATAAATTCTAAATATGAACAAATTTGTTACTTGTCTTTTCTTAAAAAAATAAAACATTTAAAAAAACTTGCAACACTTAGTCTGAGATATGAAATTTGAACCTAGGCAGCCTAATGCATTCATGACTGAGCAATATTTTTTAATTAAAATATCTTCAGTATTCACTCTGGCATTTTATCATTGGTATCTGCAGCATGTTTCTATGCATTTTAAATCGCTTGTGTTCTTAAGGTAATGGGAGAGATACTGTAGATGTATTAATTGGTGAGCTTTCCTAATAAGTAATAGATTTATTATAATTAGACTTGTGTTCATTTTATTTTTATTACAATCATTGATCATATCTTTGTCATGTGCAGCTTTTCCAGTTGATTTACAAAATAACTCAGAGCTTACTGTGAAAGAAAATATTCGTTGTTTGCTGTATGCTCTGAAAACTAGGTTATTTAGATTAATTAAAAGATAAGATTAAAAGATTCTTAAATACTCAGTACTCTTTCTCAAAGTATTTTTTTCTTTTATGTAGTATTTTTCTTAAGTTTGCATTCCAAGACTCACTTTAAATATTTTTTTTCTATTTCTTTGTCAAATAACTTGGTAGGAAACTTAAAACACTGTTTTTTTTTCTGTCACATAATGCCAAACTTGAGAACATCCAGTAAAAATATTTTTTATTAGAATAAGCATAGCTCATGGCAGACCATGGACTTTACTGATATGGCAGCTTCAAACATTGTTCCAGTTGTCTGTGTGTATGCATGTGCAAACATTTCTGCTGGTATTGCCAGTGAAGAGTAACCTTCATATAGCCATATACACTCAGACAACCAGGGACAGTCTTTGGAGCTGTAAACCTTCCTAAATATGCAGCTATTTTAGTGCTTTGAGGAGAAATTCTTTGCTTGTGCTTAATTAATTATTTAGCTGAATTTGAAGTAAATAGAATTTAAGTCATGGTAAATTTAGAAGAAATTAAGTTTAGCCAGTAAAATGTTGACACAACCAAGTATACATTCAGATTTTGAAACTGTACTTATATTTGTAAATGTAATCATATTATTTTGAAAATTCTGTCTGCATTTTTTAAAACAAATGTAAAAATTGAAAAACATACAAAAACAAAACCACAAGCATTTTCTTGAAGTTAATCTTGAAGTGATCCAATGTTGGATATAATAGGAGTTAAAGATGTAACCCAGAAAGTAACTTTTAAGCAGAAGTTGCTCTGTTTTAAATGTACATTCTGATGTTTATAGACAATCTTGCTAATAATTCTGAGGACAAATAAAACTTTTATAGATTATAAATTTATAGTTAAACCATGGTTTCCCCCCATCCGGTAAATAGGTAAGCAGTTTAATGTATGCTAAAGCCATAGATTAAAAAAAAAGTTTGTTGAGTTTGTTTCTGTGCTAGTGAAGAGTCTAGTTTAGAGCTAGTGTGGATTTCATGTAGAAATGGGTTTGCCAGATAAAATTTGCCTGAAGGCTGAAATATTCTTAGATCTATTTTTTCACGTATGTTAAATCTCAAAATAGAATGACTTCAACCACGTTTCCTATTGATGCTGCAGATTTTATTCTCTGAGGCATCTTATACTAATCATAAATCATTCACATGATTATTTGATTTTTATAACCAGTATTTGTAAGCCTACATCACAAGTTATACTCTCTCTCTCTCTCTCTCTCTCTCTCTCTCTCTCTCTCTCTCTCTCTCTCTCTCTATATCT
>JANHFL010006903.1:73757-90860 GCA_032468155.1 Oxyrhabdium leporinum | reverse complement strand
GAAGACAGGTTAGACTGTATCAACAATGAATTGAGATACTTTTCTGCTTTGTCTTAACTTTGAAAAAGCCTTATGTTCCTTTCTCCTGATGATTGCTTTAAATGTATTCAGTGTTTTCTCTGCACCAAAATCCAATAGATCCCTGTTTTGCTTAGGACCCCAGAGAAGACTTTGCTCCTTGTTTCTTTATTTAAATAATTTATAGGGATGCCAATCACACAGTAGTGATTCTGAGTGGATACAGGGATTAAAACAGCAATTATAGCATCTGGACACAGTCCATGATACCCAAGTGTTTTGTTTTGTTTTTTAAAGCAACCTCCCAATCAAAAATACCATGTCAGTAGCAGAGCTTACCTAACTGCCTGGACCAAATGCTTGGAAAAAACATCCTTCAAAGCCTTGCAAAAGGTGAACAGGATTGAGGCCATCTGGATTTCCAGACAAATGCTTTTCCACGGGGCAGAAAGGATCAGAGAATGCACATCTCCTAGATCCAGCAAGATGGCATTGTTTGATGGACCAGGAACACGGGTTGCCTGTTGTACAGATACTTCTCAGCTAACAATGGTGATTGGGACTGGCAACTGCATTACTAAGTGACTTGGCTATAAAGTGTAACATCATGTATTGTCACTGATTTTTGACAGGAGTTGCAAAAGTTCTAATTGCCATTGTTAGGCAAATCCTGCACAGTTCTAAGGCATGATGTCATATAATTGCCATTTGCAAATTTCTTTTGCCTTCCTCATTGAGTTTGCTTGACGGAAGCTGGTAGTGAAGGTTCCAAATGGCAATCATGTAACCATAGGATGCTTCAGGTGTCATTAAGCCAGCTGCCAAGCACCCAAATCACAATCACTGCAACAGTTGTAGCTATGAGGACCAGTCAAGCTTACTCATTCAGCGCTGCTAAAACTTTAAATGGTCAGTGAATAAGGATTACTGTAGACTGAGCAGAAACAATTGGCTTCTATACATATTTTTGTTCCATATTTGGTAATTCATAATACTTTATTCTCATTGTATTGATTTTGAAATAATTTAAAAATCCAATGTTTCAAACTATAACAGAGTAGAGCTGATAAAAAAAATCAGATTTCTTTAAATCCTCTATATTCTACAGATATATACAGATAACCAATTGCATTAAAAGTTTCACTGCATGGTCAGAGTGCAAACAATTTTCTTTTGATATTTGAAAAGTTAATCTGAAAAATTTAACACACAATATTGGAAAATGTCATAGAAAATATTAATTATGCATACTTCATTTTTATTATTAATGCAGTTTTGTTGAATCATGACAAATTTGTTTGATTTGAATTTATAAAATTGACTAGGCTGTAAAGAACAAAAAAAGTAAATTAATTAACTTTACTGCAACCATATAACATTCACTACTACAATAGTTCATGTTACTTAATGAATTTAAAGTGTAACATTTTCAGTATTTTTAACTTCTAGAAGAATATTTTATGCAGCTTAGATTCACTTAGTGTGTAGGTTATTATGCAGGTCAACATTTTCTAGTAGATCATTATAAAAAATGCTGGTAGAAAATTGCAGAAGTAAGTAGATGCTTAATACTTCCATTTTCTGTACATTTTCCTTGAAATGTTTCCTCCACATATTTATCCCTGTTTGAACTGTATTTATATTTCTAGAATTCTGGTTATCATTATCTGGGGAGAAAGTGTAGAAGAGCTAGTAATGCAGAAAAAATAAACAGCAAAAACTGTTCGCTTTGGTCTATTCATCATTGTACACTATACAGTGCTAAAAACACTTCTCTCTGGGAAAATAAACCTGTTATATATTGGTTTTTATTAATATCATGAGCTAAAATCATATTTTAAAGTAATAATATATGTTGCCATATATTATGAAGATATGCAAATAAATCATTAGAATTAAGTTGGCATGCATGAATACTGAACTTTTTTTAAAAAAATATATAATTTTAGAAATGAATATGCTGTTTTCCTACAACATTTCCCTTCTGCTCTTCTCTCTTCTTTCTCATCTACTATGATACTCATTCAAATATCCACATCAATTGCAAGAGAAGTATTCATTCTGCTGACAGATGCTGTATTAGAAATATTTCACTAGTTAATTCCTATGAAAATGTTGAAATAAAACTTGCCCCTTTGTTTTTAATATTTCAGCTGTTATTGTAATTCTGAAAATAAGCAGTTGTGACCTAAATAGAAACTTTTTCAAACAGATACTGATATACTGACAAATCAATAATATCCTTCTGTTGCTCAGTTTATAAATATTTTTGTAATCATATGAGCATAAGGTATTTATAAAATACTTTAGCATTTTGTGGGGAATCTTTCTAAGATGTTCTATTATTGTTTTAAAAAAATATTTTATAGTGGAATAGTGTTTTTAACCGTTATATTTTAGTTCTTATTTCCTAGTAGATTTTTTTTTTTACATCTAATGATTTCTTTCATTTGCAATATCATAGCATTCCTATTTTCAGTGTTTCCCCATGTAAAAAAACCCATGAGGTAGATTAAAGCCTAGAATCATTCAGGAAACTGTTGATGAAGCTGGATGAGAACCAGGGTTTTGTTTGTTTACCTGGGTTTGTTTCATGAGAATGAACCATGTAGTGGCCAATCAGTAAGGCTTTGAATATTGTTATCTGTTATCTCAATAACCTAATTCTATTTTTAAAGGATAGCTGAAAGATTATTTATTGTTTATAAAATGATTGTGTCTTTCCATAGGAAGTTCCAAGTAAATAATGAAAAAAGTCTACAAAAACAAATAACTGAAAGATTAAATTGAAAAGTGTAGCTGAAGTGAATAAATAAATCTATCATTAGAACAATAGATAGTCCAGAGTGCAAAATATAATTTGTATGTCAGGATTTATAAGATTTTTATAGTATTACTTTTGCTCTTAAGAAGTGCCAATAATGTCACTTTGATTAGGAGTTTTGTGTGCTGGCATCAATTGTCACGTGTCAAATAGTATGTAATTCTTTAGAGGACTTCCTTGAGTCATTATGTCCAGAAAAGACAATAGATTTTTATTCATAATCCATATCTAATATGTAGATTGCCAATCAAATTCATTTAAACAATAGGTTTTTGAGTTCCTAAACAACTTTGTGGAGAATTGTCTCATCAGGGCATAGATCTAGTCAATATTTATATATATCTGCTCTCATTATATTAATTAATTGTGTTTAATCTGTTTTATTACTTAGCTGTATAAATGATAAGCAATTTTTGAAGCTATTTTTCAGGGACATTTTTCAAATCCAATTGGGAATAATATTTTAATGCAGCAGGTTTCTAGGAATATGATAATGTAAGTATTCTGTATGCAATATAGTAACAATGAAGGCATACAGCTTGCTATAAAAATAGTAATCTTTAGCTGCCTGACTGCAAGGCAGGAGGCAAATTCATTTAATAATAATAATTGAGATCTGATTTAGATTTTATTGATATTTAAAGTGAACACTAGCTTACATTTCTTCAAGAAAGCCAGCCTTGGCTCCCAGGTTGAAGGATTGCAAACCCCCAGATATTTGAACTGTAATTAGCCATTTTACCCAATAAAGAAGAGGAATTCCTAAGGCCATTGTCTCATTGAATGAAAGTTAGAAGAGTTCTTGTGTTTGTTGAAAAAAGAGAAATTGCAAGAAAATGTAATTATCTTTTGAGTGAAATCATAAGGATTATTCTTCATTTTTGCACTGAAGAAATGAAATATGGACTGTTGGTGATAGTTTTATGGTCAGAAACATAGATGGTATATGTTCCTTTTATAGCAGTTTTATAAACCAATTTTTATTTTACTCTGTACAGGACAGGAAAAGAAGGCCAGCCAAGGGAGTATTATACATTGGATTCAATTTTGTTCCTGTTGAATAATGTACATCTTTCACATCCTGTTTATGTCCGTCGTGCGGCAGTAAGTAAATTTCTTGAGAGCTTGACTTTTTCTTTAATGGTGTTTTCCATTTCCCCAGTTATTCATTGAATATCTGAATATGAATTTCTATGCTAAGAAATTGAAGTATCACAAATTATTGCCCTATAATGCATTATTTTTATTGAACCAATTTGTATCAAATCTTTTTATGATTATATGTTTACGAATTGTTTCAGTTGACTTTTTTTTAATCATCTGGTTAAAAGACTTTAAATATAGGAGCACAGTAATAACGGTAACTCAGTCTTCTGACCAGAGGCAGCTACCTGTCACATGCAGTTGTTTAAAAGCATACAAAAATATAATTGAAATTATATTGCACACTTTAGTACATCTTTATTGATATAAATAATCTTCAAAGTTATATTAATTATATATAAAAGATTCGGGTCAGCTTTGAAAATATGTACTCAATAACAACTCCTGCCCAAGATGACTTGTCAGAATTGTATTAACTACCATTAAAGCTCAATCAAAACAAAAAATGAGATTGATCGATTGATTCTCATTCATTTTCTCTCTCTAAATCTGTCTTTTTGTCTTTCTGTCTCTCTCACACACACATACACAAGTACACACTTATATATAAAAGAAATAAAACATTGTTTCAACATCATTAAAATATAGAAAAGAATTCACAATTTTGATACTTTCATTCTTTGTTAGTTCATTTGTGGTTTGGACTTGAGCATATTAAATCTAATTACAATGTCCCAGGCCTGTTTACATGGAAGAAAATCATGTTAAACTCTCTCGAATTGAATATTCTAACTAAATTTGCAGCCTTAGTGGAAGAAAAGAACTACCTGCTTATGGCTGATTTTAAAGGTTGATAAGCATTTTAGCATGTCATTAAAATTAGTTTTTATTTATGTTGCCTATTGCAATGTGTTAATTTTAGTTTGAAGATAGACCGACTTCATATTCCTTCCATATATTTCAACAGTCTTAATCCTTAATTCAATCAAATATTGCAAGATTTGATTTCATTTCTTCTTTGTCATATTGCAGAGATCTTCAAAGTGTTAACAAGATTATTTTGTAAATCCAGTAGGAAAAACTATCCAGATTATTTTCTTGCTTTGTCATTTGTATTTCCCTTTTAAATTTTCAAGCCTCAGCCAATTTCTTGTTGAGATCTAGTGAAACATCCTTTTTCTAAATCGTTCTCCTGACCTGTCATTTGTAAAATCTACTTTCAATATCATTTCTATCTTGTCAGACACCATTTCTTCTACATCTGACAATTCTTCAATAACATCTTTTGGATATAGTCTCTCATAGTAGCAGTTATTATTAATATTGCACTACTTTCTGAGTCCATTCTTCAGAAATCTTCAGTATTTTTATTGTCATAATGTTTTGCACCATCTTATGGTCTCTACATATAATCCCATCCAGTGTCCAGTTTTTGAAATCGTGAAAATATTTATTTAACTTATGTCTTGTAAAATCCAAACAAGAAGTTTAAAAGAATAAAAAATGAAGCAAATTAATATAGCATATACTAAAAGACAGATCAGAAAATGGTATTACATTCACACCTCTGTTGCTATATTGCTTCCTAAAATTGTTCTTGATAGCGAAATGGGCAGCCTACAAATTTAATAAAATAATATATTTCCTACCCATGTAATGATAATTGAGAAAGAAGAAAAGAAACTCTATAATATAGAGTAAATATCCCCCTTCAAATAACTACCTAAAAGTGATATTGGGGTAAAAGTGAGAATTTTTTGAACCAATTCCTCCTTTAACTGTTTTTGTCTTAGTTTCAAGGTCTGTGGGTAGCCAGTAGGGTGTGATGTGGTGACATGGGGTTGGAGGTTATTGAAGCATCTCTTATAGTATGGTCATAACGATGAATGACCATGGAGATGCTGCAGCAGCTGTAACTTCGAAACCAGATCATAAGTAGCTTTTGGATGACCTATTGCAACTATTGCTAAAGCAACTGATTGTACGTCAAGTACTACCTGCAATTCATTATTATTCAAGCTATAGATGGCAAGCCACAACATCATGTTACATAATACTTCCTCAAGCTTCGTTAGTACAAAAACACTTTTTTACAAATACCTTTATTATATTTCATAAGAAATGCTAAAATATAAACGTAATGAAAAGGGGGAGGGCAATAACACAACAGATTAAAAAGTGACAAAAAATATATCAAATAAGTAAAAAAAAAATGGCAACTTTTTTCCATGCAAAAAACACCCTCTCTCTAATTTAAATGAATATTTGGTATTTAAACTTTTTAAAATAATTGTACTGAACACTCTAAAAAACCAATGTTTAACTAAACCTTTTATAGTAATTACAAGCAGCACAAGAAATGTTCGTGGTAAGAACTGACCATAAACCACAATCATAAAAACAATTGAACTAGCCGTCATGTCACTTACTGTTGGCCCTCTGAAATAACTCAGTTTTAAGAAGATCAAGATGGTGGGGATCAATCTGATTTTTATTAGGAAACTTCCACAAAATTGCTGCTGCTGAGAAGCAGCACCCACAAGCCTTCATTTACTATAATTCTCAGAAATGGGCAATCACCAGAAGTTTCTCCCAGTATGCACAAGTTGAACATGCCCATTGCACTTGAAAGAAACTGTTTTGCGACCAGCTTAGCACAAGAATCTGCAAGGTTATAACTGTTTTTGTTGAAACTGCTGTATTTTTCTGTCTCATTTGCATAGTAGCTCTATCATATGGTCATCTAGTTCAAGCCATGACAGACAGTGATTTAAGTTCATCTACAAATCTTAGATTGGGGGGGAGATATCTTTGCTAAAATAGCAGAAGAAATTTGAGAATTACTTCTTTTGTCTAGTATTCTTGAAATATATTTTAAAATGAAATATTGTAATGTTATACCAGGAGTGTCAAACTCACAGCACCACATTGTCGTCATGTGTCATATCGTAACTTCCCCACCCCTTCACTAAAATGGGGTGGTGGCCAGTGCGTGATGCATCCGGCCCGCGGGCTGTGAGTTTGACACCCCTGTGTTATACCTAAACAATATAGAAATATTCTTAGCGCTAGTGTCAGCAAATTGTTTGATGAATGTAATTACATACAGCTTGTTCTGCTGATGAAATATGATCATGTAAATGATAGTGTATTTACTAATATGTCTTTAAAGATTTTAGCATTGTATTTTTGCTTTGCTGTATTAGTAGGTTTGAAAATCTAGCTAATATTTAAGTATATTAAGTGAGTTCATAGCAAAATACCAATTTTGGGACTTTTATGTTACTGAATTAAGCCAATTGTTTATTCCTTTCAGACTGAAAACATTCCTGTAGTAAGAAGACCGGACAGAAAAGATCTCCTTGCATATCTTAATGGGGAAACATGTGAGTCAAAAACATAACTGCTTATTATTTTGGTATTATTCCTAAAAATATGACCATCAACTCATGAGTAATGAAATATTTTCTTGTATATTAAAAGGCAGAATAATTTTAGTCCTTTTGTCAGAAATTAAAATACCAAATCAAGTGTTTTACTTGATTAGAGAAGACTATTTGAATCTGGTGTCAAATATAAAACTAACTAGTGTTAAAAAAGAAAAACAATTTCTGAATAGTTCTTTTCCCTTTCACTGAATGTTTCTGTGGGCCTGATTTAAAACCCAAAGAAGAAACTCCTGGAAAAATTCAGTATGAAAAAGCCAGTAATAAAATGCAAAGGTCCAGAAAAAAAGAAAAGTTTCTTTCCCTCTTATCCATCATCAGTCAGCATCACATATTAGTGGTGCTTGATGAGAAAAACTGTTTACTTTCTTACTATATATATATGTTTTGGTCAATCAAGTATTAGAATTAGTTTTTACTCAGGAGTTTCCAATGTAGGGCTTCATTATATTGGCACTGTCAGGTCAAAAAAGGCACATTTACTAGGAGATAAATGAGTGAGATTGATTTATATCCCATGTTTTGTACAAAAACTATGTGGCATTCAGAAGTATTTCTTTTGGTAGCTAACAATTATATTTAATCTGGACACATTCCATGTAGTGTGCTAGATTCCTCATTGTTTTTAATTATTATCTTTTTAAAACTCTGAAGTGGATATGGAGCCTGGTAGGCGGGTACCAAGATAGTTCTGCTGATATTAGAAAACTGCTTAAAGCCAGTTCTCTGTCATGGAAGTCGTCTCACAGTACCTTCAGGCTTGTTCAGTATTTGGAAAAGACTAATGGAGAAGTTCTGCTAGATGTTGGAAATATCGAGCATGAATATCAAGCATGAATATTGTGGTACGATTAATTTGAAGCCTAGTGGATAGTAAGGGATGCTTCTATAGGCACATAGCCTTGCTTATCATGTAGGGAAGTCATGTATATTTTAATATAGTTTGATTACTGTTTCTTTTTTCTATTCACCTGTCTGCTTTAATTTTGAACATTCTAAAAACATTTGTTCATTTTCCCCCCTACTTTTATACATTTTAGCAACATCGTCAAGTATAGATAGAAGCGCACCATTGGAAATAGGTCTCCAGCGATCTACTCAAGGTACAGTTTAGCTTAATAATTAAATATTTTATTAGTGGAATTTTTTAAAAGCCGCTCCTTAATGCTTATTATTTTTTTTTTTCCTTGCAGTTAAAAGAGCAGCTGATGAAATATTAGCAGAAGCTAAGAAACCAAGAATAGAGGTAAATTGGTTTCAGGCAAGGTTTTTATGGAATAAGATGAAGCTTGTTCAATGGTTTTAAACCTATTCAGATTTTTCTTCCATTATTATCTTCCATAAGAAATAATTATTGTATGTAAATATGAAGGCCAGTCATCCCTTTTGAATGACAACTTAAGAACTGTAAATAGCAATGCTTGAAATTCAGTGTTTGATTAAAGGACTAGAATTAGTTTCATTGAATTTTCTGTAGTTTTCTTCAGTTTGACACTTGGTATGGGTAGATTAGCTCTGTTGATCAATGAAAAATGATTAGAGCTACCGAACTAGTACTGCCAGAATTGTAATCCCTACTCGGTTCAATTGCACAGTGTGAGATCAATATTTTCTATGAGGCTTTCTGAACTTTTTCTGGGTAGATTGAACATTTGAAATTTAACTTTATTTTTATTTGTAAATAGTTCATATAAACATTGATAATACTAGCTATTAAAAAGTAATTAGGAAGACCAACTATGGATAGTCTTTAATTTAAATGTTCCAGTTTCATATGTTTGTTGACTCTTAGGTATTTATTTTAAATAAAGATGATCTTTTGAGCAATATTCTCCTTATAAGGATGAAGAGTGTGTGCGGCTTGACAAAGAACGGTTGGCAGCTCGGCTTGAAGGACACAAGGAAGGCATTGTGCAGACTGAGCAGATCAGGCAAGTTTTGCTTTGTGCTATTGCTAATTTAAGAATTGCCTTAACATGGCTGCTAGGTTTTTCTGAAATTTGACCCTGCAAAAATGGCAAATTATGAAAATTCAGTATATCTTGGGATTAAAATCATGGTAATGGTAGAAAATAACTTTAAAAATGATAATTTATATCATTTTAGAATATGCAATTAGAAATACCACTAACAGATGTCCTGATAAAAACGTATTTTTCATTTAAAAGAGTACTCTGACATTTTTTATATTGGCTGTTCAGTTTGAATCTAATTGAATGAAGTAGTAGGAAAGAACCATATACTTTACAAATTGCAATTTACTGGTGGTTTCAACAATTATTTCAAATCTTGGTTCAACAGCCCCAAAGTAATTACAATCCTTAGGAAACCGGATGAAGTAGAGGTATTGTCTATATTCAAAAGAAATTTCTAAGTGTAGGAGAATACTATTGAATGTCTGTTGAACTTGTTTTACCTAATAGAGTATTTTCTCAGTATTATAAAAGGATTAGCTAAACTAGGCTTTTTGCATCACTTGAAAACAATCAGAAAATTTCTGGTTTCCACTTCTGTTCTCACTGAGCAACAGCAGGAATGGGGTGCTGAACATTTACATCTTTAGACTTAATGATGGAATTGAGATACCAATCATAAAATACCCTTTTATTTCATTTTCTTAGTTATGTTTTCTTCACAATACTTATTTACAATACTTCTTCATAATACTCATTTTCTTCACAATACTCGTGAATAAAAGTATTTAAAGGATGATCTCAGGAGGAAAGACAACTTTTTTGCAGCTTTATCTTTGGAATTGCCTACTGATAGAATTGAAATTCTATTATAAAACTTGGTGATTAATAGTTTACCAAGAAGTATTTGTTTAGTAGCATGATTGAACTGCCAATGCCAATTTCTAACTTTTTTTTTCCTAGATCCTTATCCGAAGCCATGTCAGTGGAAAAAATCGCAGCTATCAAAGCCAAAATTATGGCCAAGAAAAGGGCCACAATTAAGACTGATTTAGATGATGACATAACTGCTCTTAAACAGAGAAGTTTTGTTGATGCAGAGGTTGATGTTACTAGAGATATTGTCAGCAGGGAAAGAGTATGGAGGACAAGAACTACCATTTTACAGAGCACAGGCAAGGTAATATTGGTTTACTATATTTTTATCTGATATCAAGTAGATGCTCTTTCCTCACTGTACGAGAGAAAATTTATGCAAAATACAAGTATAATAAATAAAACTTAAGAAATATTAAAACTCCACCTTGAGAATTACTCTACCTCTGGATTACAAAACTGGATGAAAATAAAGTTTTTAGTTTCTGAAAAATACTCATAATCTAATTTGATCTATCATTAAATTGCATGTATAATATATATACTATCTAGGATTTGGAATTTGTATTTCACATTTTAATGGATGATAGAAAAATAAACAATAGTCCATGTGGTTTATCTTTGGATCATCCTAGATTAAATTTGCATCCTGTTTAAAGACATGTATTATTGCCTTGTGAATGAAAATTAATAATGGCTTAAAATCAGTTTATTTTTATAATGCTATCTGTTATAATGTTATTAATTTGGGAATATACTAGTAATTTATTTTTAGAACTTGCAGTTTTTTACTAAAGAAACTTCACTAAGACAATCCACAGTAATTATATTAGTGACATTTTAAATACATTTGTGAAGGGAAGTGTGGTCCTTGTTACATTTTATTATTTAGTCCCTAAGAGTGTAAAATTCTGATTTTCAGAAATAAATTTGTCAAACTCCATTTCCGATTGAGACTCATATCTAGCTGCAATATTGTCTACCTATTACCTACTACCTACCCTGAAATTCTATTTGAATCCTTTAAATACTAAGCAGTAGTCAACTTGCAATATTGCAGTCTTTATATATCTTTTTGAGAAATATATAGGTAGTTTCAATGACCATAATGAAGACCACAATTTCAGCCATATCAGGTCACCAGCTGACTGCACCTGATTTTACAAACTTTTTTTGGTTTTGTTAAGCAAATGCAGCGGGTCACAAGCAAACACCACTGTAATTAAGCAAATATTATGGTCATTAAGGAAACCCATTGTTCACTAGGGAGCATTTTTTGCCAGGATTTGGAAGTAAATGTCACTGTCCAACAAAAACATCATAAATTGCAGTTGCATGACTGCAGGAACCTGCAAACAGCTGTAAATGCTGTGTGCTCAAGATATGGTCAGTGTGTATGGCAGTAGCTTTTTGGGGGTCCTGTCATACATTTGAATGGTTGCTAAGCAGCCTGTTGTAAATTGAGGATTATCTGTACATTATAGTTGGGTTCTATCCTCGGTGGGATTAAATTTGGCTTCATTTGGACCAAATACATTCACCTACTAACGTATGTGTGTATGTATTATTGTTTATTCTTGAAATACAGTAGAACCTCTGGTCACGAATGCTTCTGACCATGATCAAATCGGGTTCTGACCAAACAAATCACTTTTTTTTTCCGGCCGATTTCCCTTTCCACGCCATTTTTTTTGGTAATTTCCAAAATTAGGTTCAGGTCACGACCTAATCGGGTTGCAACCAAAGTTATGGAATGAATTATGGTCGTGACCAGAGGTTCTATTGTAATGCAGTACAGTATTATCTATGTCAAATTATATCATGACAAGCCCCAAGAGAACAAAGGATAGCCTCTTTATGCTCACTTAACTGCCATATTAGGTTTGGAAACTAGTGTTAAGATTTTTCTCGTATTTATTATTCGTATTTGTTTCAGAATGACACTACTTACAGGTTATTTCCCACTTTATTCTAGTTCTAAGTACCTCTCATTTGTTTAGAACAAGGTGCATACTCTTCTCTGAATGATGTGCAAGTTCACCTTATTTTTTTTTGTATTATCGGTAGCAGAATAGTGATGGAAAGTTACAATCTCTGTTCAGTTTACATGGTTCTCTAGAGAACCTTTGATTACTTTGGTTTTATCTAAAATTCTAAAGCACTCTTAAATGGATTTGTAGACTGGAATATTTCAAACAATAATTAAAGAATCTGTAATAGGTATAGTACTGCTTAGTTTAGCTTTGTTTCTTGAAAAGTCCTTGAAGTTCATCTATTTTGCTGCTTATGTTGGAAATACTTCTTAAAAATCTGTTTATATACTAAATTTTTTACGTTTCTCCCTAGGAAATATAAAAAGATGGGTTTTTTTTTTACTTTTATTTTCTATCAGACCACTAGATGGTAGCCTTGTTACATATTTGTGAAGATTTCTAACCAGCAATATATGTGATTATTGTAATTCCAAGGTTTTAAAGTACTAAATCTGTTCCTGCTGCCAACTCATTCAGATTTTAAGTTTCTGTATATGTTCAAGTTTCAAACATTTTACATTAAATTTTTGTATATCAAGGTGATTTAAAATACCACATAGGAAAAGGGAGTTTAAAATAATTCATCTAAAACATTTTACCGTTCACTAGAGCTATCAGATTTGAACTGCAAAAATCCAGTCAGTTACTAGATGACAGCAATGAGTTAAAGTTTTCTTGGCTTTGCTGCCCTTTATCACATGTTTGAATTTTTGTAGCTGTCTTTCAGTCATTTGAACTATAAATAATGAGTTGATTTCTGAAACAGTGAAAGCACACTGATTGAAGCTGATGTTTGCTCAGTGGGATTGTGGTTAGAATTCTCAGTATTTCAGGGCTGTGTAGTACTTTTCAGACAGGAGTGTCTGCTATACAGAGAAGAGGTACCACAGTCTGCTTCTGCAAAGTCAGTTAGATGAAAAAAAATACATTACACAGACTAATAAAACAAAAAAATCTGCTATAGTCTACTTTTCAAAATGGTTGTGTTTTAGTTGCATGGATTTAGTTCTCAAAATTCATTTTAATAAATATGCATACGATCAAACTACAAAACTTAGCATTTGCAAAATCAGAGCTCTTCTATCAGCTGTACTATGCTTTTGTATTTCTAATCGCTGCTTAACAATTTTACATAAATTAATACTATTTAAATATGTTTTAAATTGCTCTTCATAGAAAGGAATGAGCATCCAAGCATTTTTCTGAATGAAATATATTTTTAATTACCACTTTTCATTGTGATTTGTGAAAAGAGTTAATTACCTAACAACAGCTAGAAATTCAAGAGATCCATTATTATATTTTCAATTTATCACTTGAACTCAAGTGGCTTTTAAAAAATAAGCTTCTGGCTTTAAGAACATTTACTAGAAATTTTCCCTATTACTTTCAGCTAGCCTCACTTTTGACCAGATAAACTTAAAGTTCTGCTGTTAATAAAAACAAGTTTTAATTGTATACAGTAAATGAGAAAGATATGAACATTAATTTCTGTGCAGGGTCTTGGAATTAATCCATTTTTTATTTTACATTGAGCACTTTTAAATATGAAATATTGTACATTAAATGTGACAATGCATGTTAAATAAGGCATGGACTTTGTGTGCAAAGTATTACGGTCAAATCCTATATTCATATAGTAACAGGAATCCTGAAGAAATATATTAGAAATAACTCTTCATCCAGAAAATTTAAATAGGCTTTCTTGATAGAATGGACTAATGTTTAATTTCAACAATTCTATAGTTATAAATTAAATAAGATTAGTAGGTAAAAAATGTTATGCTGCTTTGTGGTCTTGAAAAAGTCTTCTAAATCCAGTGTTCAGTTCAGTTGTAGACTTATTTCCTTTGACCCGGGTGGGGAAAGGTGCCTATTTCTGGAGGATTTTTTTTAAAGCTCTTACGTTTAGTATACAATGGTATCTTAAATCTTTATAACGTTTATGATACCTACTCTGTCTCTTAACCTCAGTTTTTTCTTTACTTCTTTATGTATTTATTTTCTTTCTTTTTTGCTTCCACTTTTTATTCTTTCACTCTATTTTCTTTGGTTTTTTTGAGTTTATTTTGTATTAGTTTTTACGATTTTAATCAAAATCCTTAATTAAAAATTATACAATTTCGATTTTATGTAGCCTGTGAAATGCATCATTGTCATTGCTGAAGTAAAAGTTCATTTTGGTTGTTATTTTGCAAATGATAGCTGGAATCAAAGGAGCTATATTTGATGTACTATGAGCATGAAGTTTCTGTTTTTCCTTTGGTGACAATAACACACACATCTTGAAAGTAGGAAGGCATTTCAAAAAGTAGCATTCTGTGAGAAACTAAAAAAACAGTGGAAGTGATTCACATTTAAAGTCGGCCTTTCTGTTGTCATTTAGAAGCTCATGTCATACTGTGATTTCCAGGAGCGGTCCAAGAAATCATTTTTGCAACTAGAAAGCACAGCATGCACTAACAAAAGACTCTTGAAGCATTCAGATTTTGAATACCAAAACGTTAAATATCACAGAAAGGAATTTTCTTATTTTTTTTCCTTTGTCCCTTCCTCACAGATACTTAGAATATTTTACAATCTGTTTCTGAAACTTTAAAAAGTCCTTTAGATTGTGAGAATGAAGGGTGCTTGGGGAATGTCTTCGATGAATTATGTCCCTTCTCTGAACATCCTACAGGTAACAGATTGCAAGAATTACACTGGGTAGTTTTTCGTGATTTCTCCCCTTTCCTAGCAACCAGTAGTGTCCATCCCATTTTTTGAAAAAGCATTTTGAAAACTTCAATTCTGTAAAATATTGTTCATCTCCGCTCGCTAATGTTTAAATCTCAGGAAGACAATTATAGACCCTAGCATTAATTCTCTGGAGCAGCATTGTCTTCAGAGTTTCATATTGCTCCCCTCCTGATGATGATGATCAGAAAGGCATTGAAAACCTGGCTTCTCCCAGTCCTTGGGACAGAATGGTGGATGAGCCATGATAACATTTATTAAAAGTTTTGTATAGTTTCCTGGATGCATTTCATCTACTTTTCTTTTTTTAATGTCAGTTTGACATTAACCTTAAACAAAGAAACAAATGAATTATAAATGGTTCAGTATATTAACATTTAGATTAAGAGTAAGAGCAGCATTTTGAGCAAGTTTGTTTGTTTAGAATAGTTAGTCCCTTATGCAGTTAATATTGGGGCCACTAAATTAATTTAAATGTAATTAAATTGGAAGGGGGAAAAACTGCTGTTGAGAAGTAAGGCTTGTCTTAGGATGGTTCCTTGTTTGATAAATGCAGTTAGCAGTTGTATCTCCATTAGCCCAGAGAGGTTGAAAATCTGGTATCTTGTTACTTTGGAATTTGTTTAATGAAACACAGCTTTTGTATTATAGTAAGCTTTATAATTCAGTGCTTACTGATTCCTCTGCCACTGCTATTAATTCCAACTACTGGAAATTACTTCATGGTTGACCTGGGCAAGATGTTCAATATGTGATTCTTGTTTACTTTTTTGAGAAGTTAAAACAAATTTTTGGCATAGTAAACAACTTTACATTTTGGCACCACAGATTAGTTCTATTTTTTTCGTATTACTGTTATCAAAAAAGTTATCATGAATATTTATCAATCATTTAATCTTACATATATGTTGATAACAGATTATAATTACTTCTGTTTACCTAACTTTGAAGAAGGGGAAAAATTGAAAGTTCAGCATATAAAGTAGTACAAGCAATCCAAATTTCTAAATAGTCAAGATTCCCAAACACAAGATCCCCTGATGTTTATATAAACTTATAGTATGTATCTACTTGTTATCCTTTTAATGTTTTCTTAATGATAATGAATAAGATAGAGCCATTTAGTATATTACAAATGTTTTTATGAAGCTCAGCTGCTGAATACATTCATTATTACTTAGAATTAACAGTAATGGAGGACATCTGTTGTGTACATATGCCATTCAAAAAGAAGTGCATATTGAGAGTTGATGCAAATTGGTTAAATATGTGCCTTTTATAAAATGCTAATTTGTCATTTTTAAGTTTCTCCTAAAAGGAATAATGCATTTCACTTATGCAGCTTCTCTTTCAGCATAGTTAAAAGAACTTTTTTTAACCCTCACTTTAAATGTTACATGTTTTTAACTTGCTCTCAAGGCTTACTTTTTTTTCTTTCCTTTTACCTGTTTGTATATATATTGACTTGGGACTCTTTTTCTTGTTTTGGAAAAAAGAAGAGAATATATGTTTTTAAACTAAGCATTACTGTATAAACTAATTCCATAATATGGAACTGCATATTTATAATCTACTTTATCTTGTCATACTCTTTAAATGATTGACAGTAGATTGTACTCTATTCAAAAGAAAGAAAAAACTATTTTTCCCCATATGGAACAGTCTTAGCCTTGATATGATATGTATGCAAAAGAGGACTTTTCCCCACTGTCATACCTTCCTTTTTAAATGTAGGTGCGCATGGGGATGTTCTATTTTCAGTAAATATAAGAAATGCAGTCTAGTCAATATGGGTCTCAACCTGTGGTTCGTGGATTCCTGTGGGCCACAATATCATCACAGATCTTGAGTTAAGTCTTGGTGGCCCATAGCCAAAAAAGGTATTTAAAGGGGTCCGGGGTGAAAAAAAGGTTGAGAACCATTGAATGAAGTAATTCAACAGAAAGGCATTTCTTAGATTATATTTGCTGAAAACAGAACATCTTCATTCTCGGCTGCATTTAAAATTATTTCACCACCATGCATGGGTATGTGTAAAGGTATGACACCAGAGAAGTGCACAATTCTACATAAGCCAATGGACAAGTGAGTCAAGGATCATCAATACAGAATATAGAAATAAATATATGCGTAGGTGTGTATGTGTATGTGTT
>JANHFL010006903.1:32338-54523 GCA_032468155.1 Oxyrhabdium leporinum | reverse complement strand
AGTTGTTCTTCGGATTTATATTTTCTGCATTGTTATTATTGTTTTGATGTATTTTCTAAATCACCCAATATCATATAAATTAGTTCAGTCTATAAATTTAATAAATTAATAGTTTTTAAATTTAGCAGGATTACATGTTATCAATATTCATGAATTGTTCTGTTCATAAGGCTTAAGTCCCACTGTAACCCAGGGAAATAGTTTTAATATGCAGCAATTCTGAGTTACACAATCTCAATTCTATTCTGCCCCTACTATTTAGTTGGTTTTGTTGTGAAACTATTAGATATTAAATACTTACAAGAGGCTTCTTAAAGCTGTTGCCATGGGATAGCATCATGAGAACAAGATGACAATATGGTAATTTGTTCAGAACCTTCTATTTAACTATGAAAATGGTGCTGTCATTCTGTAGTTAGTTTACATCTCTTTGAGTTGTTCTTCACTAAGGGCCACAATTAACATTTCCCCTTTAAATGAAAACGTACTTCAACAGTTAGTATATTCTTGTTTCCTTTGTAGTTTTATATTCATTGACTGATTTCTATGTAGATTTACTTTAGAATTACCAACCTACTATTATGCTTTCATGTCAGTTTCCTCCTCTCATATCTACTCAGAGTGTTGTTAAATATGGCTGCAATCAAGGTAATTACAAAGCTATTTGATATTTTGACATGGAAATAGAAGTTGACCTCTCATTCTGCTGTGTTTTCCTTCACTGGAATTAGCAACTGCACAGGTTTGTGTTTGTTTTAAGGATGCAATGCATATTCAAAAAATAAGACATTTTATTTTACTTGTTTAAGCATTCATAAAGCATTTCAGTAGCTAAACTTTTAGGGATCAGTGATGTATTTTCTACCGTTACCTAATAACACCTCTTCAGTGGGAATACTACAGATGGTTGTTTGCCAAATTAATGTGGTCAGCCCATGGGATACATCAAATAAGAGTTAATTCAGTCTGGGTTTTGATCCAAATGTGGAAAAGTTCCCTCCCCTTTGTCTATCTTTGGTCATAAAAAACATGAACATTTAGAAAGCTAGCGGTGAAATGTAGACAAGCGTTCAAGGACGCTATAATCCCTGAGGTCTTTATACTTTTTAATCTGTTATAATTCTACTTTCTAAGCCATTATGAGTTCTCTCACAACTCACTGTCTCCACAGTCACTTGCATCATCTCTATGGACCAATTGCTGGGTGAAGGATTAATAGAATTGTCATAGGCTGCTGCAGCTTTCTGTGGGTGGCAGCAACAACTCCATATGTCAGATCCCCAAATGTGTATCTGCCATTCTTCCAGGGGAGGAAGAGGGGGAATGTTTGCCTGTAACTTTCCACTGCCTGGCACGAAGGGGAAAGGACACTATAAATCCTATTAGCATAACTTTCGCTTTCCTACACTTTCGTTTCTCGTTACATTCCTGATTGAGGCCCTCTAAGGGTCCTTATCTCCTCTTCGAAACGACCGTTACCAAAGTATCTTTGTACCTGTGGATTGGCCAGTGGCCATCACAAAACTGAGGTGGGGTTTGGGGTATCTTAAAAGTTACTGTCTTCTTTGTTAGACTTTAGAACTTGCTTTCACTTTGCCTCCTATCACTTCTGCTCAATAAAAATTATCCTGTTTGAAATTCCAAGTTTCAAGAGTTCTACTTTCTTGAGTTAGAAGGAGAGGGGGGCCTGACACCATAGCTGCTGTTCTTTGCTTCTTCTAGGTTCTTTGGCACTCCGATTTCTAGCAATGACTTTCTGGTATTTTGTTTACTTGTAGGAAATTCTAACTGGTGGGTGGTATTGGGACTGCACTGGGTGAGCGTTGTTGAGATGAAGGAGACTCCTAGCTGGCTTCACAAGGTCTCTTCTACTTGTCAGGATGGTCTGTCTTACTATTCTCCACCCCTTCTAGCTGTGGGAAAGCTGCTATTGTTTTGTGTCATCATAGCAATTGTTACAGCTTTGTCACTTCTGTTAGCCCCACAGCTAATACTTGGGTCTGCTTATCCACTACTCAGTTCTGGTGTCTTCAACTCAGTTCTGAATTCTTTTCCTTCTCAATCTTTCATTTTTCCCCATCTTCCTTACCAACCACTACGTGTCTTTCTTTTTCCACCATTCTTCCCCTTCAGGCAGAGGTTGTTTAAATTGAAAAGGGAAGGACAAGCTCTTAAACAACAATGGGAGGAGAAGAAGCTTGGGCATTTTCTTCACAGTGTGTTCTTCCTCTCACAGTCTGATATTGACTTAAAGTTAAATTTCAACAGGTTATTTTTTTTATTGGGGTAGTGTTTCTTCCAGATCTGAAACAGTTATTTTTCCTGTTTTTCATGATGAATTTAAAGTACAAATTTGAATCTTTGGATCTTTTACATGAAATAAATTGTGTGTGTGTGTATAAATAAATTTATTTTCAGGATTTTATGTTACTGAAAGAAAGTTTTCATAATCTCGTATTAATGGATAAGTACATTAAATAACCCACCCACCCCGCTCAAAAAAAGCACTCCATAATCATAAACTTTTGGGATTATAATCATTAACTACATGGAATATTGACCTAAAATACAAATTCATTTACTCCCATGATTGGGTAAATGGGGAAAATGAACATTTAGAAATGAAATGAAGACAATATTTGCTAGATAAAATCAGTTATTTTTGCCTTAGTGCTCACATTTATACATACACAAAATATTTGTGCCCTTTTAAAGTTTTGGTCAATGCACTGATCAGATCATTCTTTTCTTTATAGCTACATGTTTAAAAACTAGTAATTATGACTTATTTATGGTTGATAATGATTCAGTGTAGCCCAGTGGAACAAACCAGAGAAAAATATCAGATTTGATTATCAAAACGCTCTTGGTCAAAATTATATCTTGGACTCACAATTTGGTAAACATGTCATAAACCATGCTTGATGGTGAAGAACTGTTTAGACAGGCACATTCCTTAGTAACTTGTTTTGTTGTTTTGTCATTATGATAGTTTATTCCTGACTATCAGTCAGATCCTGGTGTTCTGCCCTGCTCTAATTTTGGTGAATTTTCTAGATGGAGAAATGTCTGACTTATATTCAAAGGATCAGAATGTTTCCTAAATCTGCACAGAATGCAGTAATAATGTCGTAACATCACTAGAGGGGGCAGAAGCAACATTTTCAGGCCTGTGCATAAGTGTCCACAGTTAGCCATGATGATTCCAAATGATGAAACGTTTGTACAACACAAGCTCTGCCATTTCATACTTGCATTGTGATGTTGCGTACATATATGTAAGAGGCAATGTTTGCATCGCAACATACATTTTATCTCTTGCTCCCCCCCAAAGTCTTTCTTATTTTTAAATAAAATAGATGTGTTATGCTTATTGAAACTATTTGTTATTTTAATAGAAAAACATGCCACTGAAAAGGATGTTTGATTTTGAGCTACATGATAGAATCTGCTTTTATAGTATTCATAGGTGTGGGGGTTTTTTATATTTTAGTGAAGGAGACAAATTGTTCTTTATATTGGGGGTAGAAATTATCAGCTTTAACAGACTCCTTTAAATTCCAATTTTGAGACAAAATGTAATGAATTCTTCAGTGACAAATATCTGGCAAATTACATCCAGCATAACGTATGGCATTTTATGCAAAAGGAATAGAAAATGGCATGGAAAACTCTTATCCTTTATCAATGTATTATTGTGCATTATTGCTGAATATTGGGATAAAGAGTATGGATCACTGTCAGTTTATTGAAAAGAAAATTAGTCCTTAAGTTAATAAGATAGCCAGAACTATCTTCTCACAGCTTCTCCAGATTGGGTAAAATGGTAGTTGATGCAGAGTTGTTGGAAGTCAGATAGCTTATAAATTGTATGTATGCATGTATGAATAAACAACAACTGTTTCTTATCAGGTCACAAAGAATTAACTAAATGGTAATATAAATAACAAGGTTTCCTTTTCATGCAAGGTACTGAGCTGGGCTTAGCCCATATTTCTAGGGTCAAAGTTCTAGGGAGAATTATGAATGGGGGATATCTCCATTCTGCCTTGAATGAGTTAAAAAACCAGCTTACACCCTGTTTTCTTAAGGCTTTCTGTAAATAATCACTGTTCCATTCCAAAGTAAGAATACCATACAATTAAAACTAAAAACTATTTAAAAAATTAAAAACATCACCACCACCAAGTGAGATCCAGCTTCATTTTTTTTTTGCATATTTTTTTCACTCATTAAAACTTACATCATATATGGCTCTCAGCCAACACAAAGTATCCCTCATGTGAAAACTGGTATTTGTGATGCTAGCTACTAGGTAAAAGCTCAGTATTAATGGATTGAAAGAATCTTCTTGAACAGAAATCAGACTCTGGTTGCCTTAAAGGTTAAGTTCCATATTTTTCGGAGTATAAGATGCACTTTTTCCACCCCCAAAAGTGGGTGGAAATGTCTGTGCGTCTTATACAGCAAATGTTGCCGAAGCCCTGTCCACCCGCCTGCTCGCACTCTTCGACCTCTGTCTCCCAGCAATTTGTCTCCTTGTAGCAAATGGCAAACAGCCTGTTTCAGCTTCAGCACAGCCTGATTACCACAAGCAGCTGATTGTCAGTTGGATCGGCCTCCCGACGATCAGCTGTTTCAGACTGCAGGGATCGCCATCACCTATTGTCTCCCTGCGCCCCATTTTTGGCCTCCGCATCCCATTTTGGCCTCCGCACATCTCGTTTTCAGCCTCCGCGTGCCCCTTTTTTGCCCCATTCCAGGCGGCAAGGATTGGAACGGGCTGAAAATGGGGTGTATGGAGACCGAAAATAGGGCACGTGGAGGCCAAAAATGGGATGCGGAGGCCGAAAATGGGGCGCGCGGAGGCAATAGGCAATGGCAATCCCTTAAGCCTGAAACAGCTGATCATTGGGAGGCCGATCCAACCAACAATCAGCTGCTTGGGCTAATCAGGCTGTGCTGAAGCGGAAACAGGCTGTTTTCTGTTTGCTGCAAGGAGGCAAATTGCCGGGAGGCAGAGGCAGGTTTCTTTCCCCTTGCTTTCCTCCCCAAAAGCTAGGTGGGTCTTATACTTTGGAGCATCTTATACTCTGAAAAATACGGTACTTTATTACTAACTACACTAAGAGATACTATGTAGAAATGACATTTCATAATTCCATATTCCAATTAATTTAAGAACATTATTGCTTCTGTTTATCTGTTTCTTTTTTCCCCTTGGAACATAATTGCCTAATGAAATAAGGAATGGCTTTTATAAATGAAATGAAAGCAGCATTCTTTTTTCAGCCACCTACAATCTAATATATATAAGATTGTTTTCAAGAATATTGCCAAATATTACTATAACTAATAACAGTAAACTGAAGGATTATAAAATGATATTTAGTAGCAAGGTAGTTATGAAGGTTAGTTCACAATGAATAAAATACAGTTCCATGAAAAATACTGGAAGAGTTCATGCTGGAAAAGACTATATGGAAATGATGAAAAAAAAATCTCTTTTCAAATTCTCCCCTGTTATAAAATGGAAAAATTCCTTGTGTAAAAACCTTAATGTGCAGTAACAAAAAATGGGGAATTGGTGATAAAGAAGAAAAGGCAGGATAAATTTGGGTGTATCCTAAAGTAGGATTGTAAGTTGTGAATATGTATTTTAATGGAAGATGTTAAAATGGTTTCTGTGATTTATTTACTATGTTCTTAATCTAGGCTACCCACTGCTACATATGACCTACATTGCATGATACAACCATTTTCCCATAGTTGTACCATTACTGTATCATTATTAAAAGCAGCCTTGGCTCACGGTTGCTACATAAACTATGTGGCTGCCTAGCTGGCTGGACAGATTAGACTTGTGCAGAAGAAGTGGTTTGTAGAGTGTGTTGATAATGAGTGAAGCACCCTTCCGCAATGCATCAGAGCACCATCATTCTTTCAAGCTTTACATTGTTCATTTCAAGACTGTATTTAATCATCTGCCTATGACTGTCTTCAGAGACGCCAACACTATTTTCAAAATGCACGGTAGCCTTGAGGCTTCGAGGAGTAGTGCTTTGCTTATGTTTAACACAGTTGGTCAAGAGACCTTTTCAAAATCTTTTGTCAACCCTACATGTATTATCAGGACACCTGTGTTCTTGAAGTATTAGGACAGTCTTTCTGTTTACAGTTAAGATAATTTAGCTATCCTTCTTTGCAAAATGATAGATGTCAATGGGTCACCAAAAGTTGGGCTTGACCTTTTTCCAGTAACTGGGTTAATTTATTAAATGATTTTAGGAAATGAACTCTTATTTATAGCGCACAAATGTAGGTGATTACTGCCTCTTTTATTATTTTAATTATATTTTTCTACTTCCAAAAAGCTCAGCTTTGAAAGCAAGGATCACAGTTAAGCTTCTTAATCAACTGAATTTGGCATGAGGCTGTCTTAAACCCCCCCCCCCTCCTTAAAAATGCAGGAGATTGGCTAGGATTTGAAATGGAATGCCTTTAGGAAACTAATCACACCCATCCTTATCATCAGACCAGGTAACAAACAGTTACCAAGATCTGAAATTATTCAATTGAAATGCAGCCATTCTAAGCCTTGTTCAATGGTGTGATTTGGGGATGAAGCCACTTATGGACTATGACTTGAGCATTCCTGCTTTTAACAGTTCAGACTTACAATCTTTTGTTTGCCGTGGGCAAAAATATTAACTAATTTTATTTCATAAAATATAATTCCATAAAATAGAAATATATTAGACTTAAAAATGCACACTTACTATATAGTCATTACAATCATAGTTGGAAATTTTAGTGTCTATTAAAGCCATTATATGTTAACCCAACTAATTTAATTTTATTTAGTTTCTATTGGAACAATTGGGATTTCTTTTGTAACCAGTGTCATTAATTTCAGTGGAACTTCTGCAATCAATGTGACTTTCTCTGGCTCCATTCCATTGAGAATAAAGGGAAGCAATTCCCAGTAAGCCAGAAATACAATGATTTTTCCCCCCCACTTCTTTCTGCTGGTTGTAAATAAACCCCAGCTGGTTTCCCTCATATTTTAAAAGTTTGTTGTTGCATTGTTTCACATTTAGGATTGTTCTTTTAAGATTAAAACAATAACATTAGGAGAACTATACTCCTAACAGTTTTTGTTGTCAGAAGGAGTCCATCAAACTCAATATTTTTTGCTATTACTATCAGTAAATTGGCTTATTAATTGCCCATTTTATGTACATTTTAATTCTGAACATTTTGTTTTGTTTTAATGCGTACAAAATGTGGCTTAGTTAAGAAATTACAGTGAAGTGGTATCTATGATCACAAATCTGATTTCAGAGATTTTGTTGTATGATTTAAAGGAAACTGCTTTTTCCTGGTTTTCTAGTGGAATGTTTTTATTATGAGTGAGAAATTTAAGCCATTATGAAGGAATATCATCTGACAGTACTTTATTTAATGGAGGATGGGGACAAACAACATGGTACTATGATGCATTCCCCTGTTAATCCACTACGTCAGTATAGGAACAATGAATGTTCCATACGTTTTTCCCAACTTTATATGGCTTGATTTCCTTTTAATGAGCTCATATTTCAACCAGAACAAGTACTTAGTAAACCAATGAAGCAATTTCTCCCAAGTTGGGTATGAAGTAGTTTTTAATGCTTGTAGGTAATAAGAATACTGCATACATAGTTAGATTTATCACGGGCAAAAACAGCCAGTGGAATTTTGCAATTCCACATTAGAAATAGGATGGGTATAATATCAGTTCTTCAGAAAGGTAAATTTGACTTTTTCTGTTTTCCAGTTTTCATTTATCTGTTACTTTGTTAAATACATTTCTAAGTCAAGAATGGTGTGGATGGTGTTTCATGACCCTCTGGTTGTTTTTGACCTCTATTACTATTAATTCTGACCACCATTGCCAGTGGAAAGGAACTATAGGAACTGCAGTTTGAGAATAGCTGAACAGCAGCACTTAGTCAACTCCTGCCCAAAACAAGATTATGTTGATACAATAAAACTTCTAACATACCAGATTGAAAGACAGATGGAAACTATTCATATTGGTAGTAGCCTAGATTATTGCATGAAGAGAAACCTTTGGAGAATGTTTTGCAAATATACTGTCTGCTTTCCATAAGTATTCAGAAGGACTGAGTTGAGTTTCCTGATGATGGCTCTTATTTTGTTTGAGTCAGATCTTTGAAGTTTGAAATCATAATATCTTCTAAGATTGAAGTGTAGTTATAAACAATTGAGTATTTATATTAATGAATTTTACCAATTTGAAGCTGCAGAAAAATTATGTTAAAGAACCTTAATAGAATCTCCATGTGTCATTGATAAATTTTAAAACCTGCTTATTCACCAAATGTCAAGATTTAATTGATAGTTTTACAAAACATTGTTCAGTTTGAGTGTCATTATAGAAAACATTGTTAGTTGTGGGATATAGGATCATATCTTTTGTATACTTTAGTTACTAGAGTAATTCTTATTGGGTGGGTACTGTTAGGTAAACTGAAAAAAAATAGATGACATCACAGGAAACCTGAGGCATACCTAAATAGTTTTTAACATGTAGATTGTTACATATTTTCCAAATGAAACATATACAATACAGCTTTTGAATTTAGTATATTCTCACTGTAGTCTCTAAAAGTAGTTCCTTTCTATTTTGATAGATCACTAAAATATTAGGTAAAAATTGTCAAGAAATAATGGTGTATCTTACATGGCAATTGATGGTGTATCTTACATGGCAGTTTTCACTATTGAAAGGACTTGTTTTACAAAAAAAATAGTTCATTAAGAATATTTTAATGAGGCAAGCTGTGATCTGCATGAGATTTTATATTTTACATAGTTGTCAGTGTTCTTATTTGAAGATATTATCTCTATTGAAGTAAGGGAATTCTTTAAAACCTCTGAGAGTATTGGTGCCACATAAAATCACATTTGAAAATGATGTATACTCAGCTGAAATTTCAGTCAGTGGGAGGAATTTGATTTGTATTTTTTCAACTATGTTTTTCACTCATTGTTTTTTTAAACTTTTAAAAATTAAATTAATATAGAATATTTGCGTAGTGAATTTTATTGGCACATAAAATAGCAATTGTACCACCAAGCTGTGCATGCTTATTATTGCACATTAACACAAATATCTTGATACTTCCTTTTCTCTTTTTCCTGCCATTGAAAACCTTTTGGTTAATATTCCTTTGTAATATTTTAAAGAATTAGATATTTTTTTAAATTAAAAAAATAATTTTCACACATTAAGTGCTTCATCTTAAATATCTCCCTCTTGAGCACATCACTTCCCCCCCCCCGCTGTACATGCTTTCAACTGGATTTTTCTTTTACACTTTGCAGTATTTTTAGAAAAGTCCTTTCTAGTGCAGTTTACGATGACGATATTTTCCCGCTTTTTCTTTTGCTGTGTTGGCACAGGCATTGTGCTTGTTCTGTTGCAAGTGGTTCCAGTATTTGATCAGTTCGCTAGGCTGGAACTGATGGGAGGTAATTAGATGACTATATTTACAGCTGGAATAAGAAACCCGCCAGTGATTGAAGACAAACTCATTGGGTGGGGGCATTGGGTCAATTCTCAGTTTGGCAAGACAGATGCCTACATATACATCTTCTAAATGCAACCGTCTGATACTCAGTGAAACCTTAAAAATTTTTTCCGCTAAATCTCCAGAAAACACATAGCCAGTCCCAGAGCAGAATACAGGGTACCGTTCACTTGGGTACAGATCAGGTGGCATGTACCACTTACTGTCTTTGTTCCGATTAGGTGCATACCCCCTCATTAAATAGCCAGTAAAGTATTTTTGCCGGGGAGGCAGCTCTGGCTTCAAAAGCTTGTGTATTAAATACTCTGTATTTACAAACATGTCGCTGTCAGTTTTCATAACATATGGAACATTTGGGCAGTAGGTAGCCACCCAGTTCATCCCCATGAGTGTTTTAATTGTTAAGTTGTAATAAGTATCCAAGTATTCTTGTTGGATAATATCATGGTATTGCCTGCTTTCTTCTAGGATGGCTTGCTGAAGATATCCATTTAATTTAATACTTAAACCTAGCAAAAAAATCCGAACTATTTGAATCCCAGGTGCCAGGCTTTCGTTTCCCCAGGTTTGCCTGATAGCTTGCCGAGGTTCCACCTGGCCTGGTTCTGCAGCTATAAGAAGTATTAGGAATGGACTTGATTCCTGGCATTTTTCAGGCTCATTGATGATGTATTTAAAATGATACGAAGCCGGGTGCCCAGTTCCCTTTGCATTGTATATACTCCCATTGGCACTGAGTGTGTTCTCTAAACCAGTAACTCCCTGAGGTGACATTCCCGTATCATTGGAATTAATAATCATCTGTGGCCTCAGGGTTTGAGGAACTGCATCTTTCCAAATGGTCCTTAAGGAGCTGTGGTTTGTTTCACTTTTTGTTGATCTAAATCCCCGTGTAGTGTATGCCACAGGGTTTTCTTTGTATCCAACTCTCCCAGGCAGCCAATCATGATGATTAAAAAACAGAAATATAGCAAAAAGGAACACAAGAGAGAGTAGACCAATGAAGTGTGTGCGAAAGAGAGACCGTTTGGTATTCCAGGTCATCTTGGCAAAGCAGCAATGCCGCCTTCTCCACTGAAGCATGTTGTAAATATCCAATAATGGATATGAGTGATTGAGGGAAGTGCTTTCTTTGTTTGGGATCCACTGCTATTTCATGGAATTCATCTTGCGTCTTTTATAAGGAGATGGCTTGTGACTGGCGAGCTCTGCAAAAATCAAAGGAGACTTAAGTGAATAAGTTTTCAAAAGTTGCTTTCAAGCTCTTTTTATAAGGAGCATATCAAAAAGAAAAGGGTTTTCTTTTACAGAAAGAGGAAACAACATTAGTAACTTATGCACTACTATTAAATTTTCAAATTATTTCTTATTTATTGGTTTGGCATTCAAACCATCTTGGTTATTTATTCCCTTTTTACAGTTGATCAATTAGCTCCCAAAATCTCTTGATTAGTTCTAAGCCCTGCAGGTTTTGAACTCATATTCTTCAAATCCATACCCAATGCTTGCCCAGTTTCCTATTCTTGAGTTTTTGATTTGTGCAATCTGTTTTAAAAACTATAAGAGATTAATATATGGCACTGATACAAAACAAGATTATGTTCCTGTGGTTTTAAAATTTTCTATCCTCAAGAATCTCTTCTACTGAAGTTCCTGAGTACAACTGTTACTTTTTTTAAAAAAAAAGTACTTTCTAATAACAGGGTTGCTACAATCCCATATACTTACTTATTGGGGTGTATGTTTTAAAATAGGTTTGCTTGGAGCAAGATGATTAATGGCTTGAGTCAAACCAAGTTTCAACATACTGCAAATGAAGGGTTCTTGTTAAAGATCAAATATAAAGAACTTGGTACCCAATGGCAGGATTATGAAAACTAACTAAAGCTAATATGAATGCATTACCTAGTATGATTCACAGTATCTAGTCTCTGTGTCTCTTGGGAAATTGTCATACATTGATAGAGGAACAGTCGTAAATGATTGATTATAGCAGAACTCTGTTAGTCGCAGTATGTTGCTTGGCTTGTTTCCATTGCCCCCTCCTGCGTCCAGAAAGTCAGTGAGAAGATGCACTTTTTAAAATTATTTTTCAGGATGCAGACAACTCACTTAAATATCCTTCAGAATTAACAAATACTGAACGTTTTGATTCATAACTGGTTTTGGTCCGTTTAAATGTGCTTAAAAAGTTATAATAGAGATTGATATTATTTTCTTTAGACGATTATATTATACTCAAAAAATCACATTAAATATCCCTTTAGCTTCTAAAAGCTGTTGTAATTCATTTGGGATTTCAACTATGTACTTGCACATACAGACCTACTCCCTATGCCCACTAGTATATTTCCTAGAAACAAATCAGTCTTCATAGAAAAGCTGTACATGCCTGTGATGAATAAGACACTATAAGCAATATTTAAATATTGTTGATAGATCATAACTAACATTTTATAAAACATTTCTCACTGCTACTTCATTTCTGTATTCTAGAATAAGGGCAGTATGGAATTTTCATGATACTGCATATTAAAATTCATGATATTATTCTCAACTGAGCCATTTTGAACATATTATAAATTGATTTGTGATTCCATGCATTGTTTTAAATGCTGGAGCTCTGAGCAGGAATAAAAGTCATATGAATATTTTAATAAGAAATAATACTTTTAAAATGTACCTTTACACTATAATTAATAGCTTTGCTACTTCTTAAAGCATATATTGAGATTTTAAAAAAAATTAAAGGAGTACTGTTTTGCATAAATGGCATATTCAATGTCAGTTTCTCATTTTAAAAAGAATGTGATTGAGATTATAATGTTAAATTGTCCATAAACAGGCTGTTTCATCAAATAGAAATGTCAATATAAAGTAGCAAAAACAGTTTGAAATAAATAGAAATTCAGTCTTTTAATTTTTCCAGTAGACATTAAGGAAAATTCAGTACAGTATGGAACACATAGCAAATCTTTTGGTGTCTCAAAAGAAGTATTTTCTATCATTCAGAACAAAAGCTCCAGTTCATCATACTAACTACCACTAGGAGGAGCAAGTAGTAGGCTTAACTTTGAATTGTAGGATGCTGTACATCTTTGTAAAACTTATACCATCCTTGAGCTATAAATTAAAATTCTCAAAACTGTTTTCTCTGAAACAATAAATATCCTATTAAAGTTGTCCCTTTGGACTTGAAAGGTTTCAAGATTAAACATCCACAATATAAACCCTAGATAAATTCTAACATTTTAATAATTTCTGGTTTATAATTTATACTTTTTAATTAAAAATTAATAAAATTAAAATCATATTTTAGATGATTTGTTTGTATGTGCAAATATGTATTAACTACTTGATATACAGTTAACTGGTACAGCTATGTGGAGGACACGTAAGGACTTCCTCTAAGCTGTGTCTTTTTAGAACTAGATTTTATTTGAACTAGGTCTCCTATATTTTGTTCGTTACATCTACATCTGTAGTACACTTAATAGTGCACAGAAAAGGACAATCTTTTGTCCTTTAAGGCATAGGTCACCCAGTTATATTATAATAAGGTGAGTTAAGTGTTAATTGATTTTACTGTTACATTATATCCAATGAAAGAATAAATAAAATATTTAACATAATCTTAGCTGAAAATAATTACATTGGTTTTGTAAGAAAATTAGCAATTATATCAGTTACTTAATATTTTTGCATGCATCATGTTACAATTTTGTAACTAGTGAGGGCACTTCTTTTAAGATTTAATATGCCTACAATGTGGTTAGTATAAGGTGTCAAAATGTATGCATATAAATTTTAATGCATATAAATTTTAGATGCATATAAATTTTAAAGTTGGTTTCTCCGCACAATGCAAAATGTTCATAGTTTAGGATCCAAGACACTATGTGTGGCATCACATGCACTCTGAATCTTTCTCAGTTTCAAGCATCCCTAAAAGCCACTCTTGAGGGTCAGGAAACTACATTGCACTGAGATAAACAAGAATGGAACCATGTAAGCTAGTGCTTGCTCTCTGATCATAAATGGGCCACTTTGGATCATGGCCTACATTAAAAAGCTACGTTGATTGCCTCCTCGAGTTTCAGGTGCTCAGCTCAGATTGAATACTAAATTGATGTTGTTTTATTTTGGTTATGGACTTGCATATTTAAGTTGCCCGTAATTTATTTTTATCTCTTGAATGCTCCAGTCAGTAATCAGAATATTTGAGGGGGAAAGAGGAAGAATGAAATTTGATACATGAGTCAGAGTAAATTTTTTAATGTCTGTATTAAATAGGGCCTGATATTAGTTTTGACATACCTGCATTAAGACTTACCAGTTGGAGGAATTTTCATTAGTCATTTTAAAATCCTAATAGTTTAAATAAAAATCCATTGAATGTAAAACAATTTATTTTGACTAAGGGGTTTCAAACATTATACATGATAGAATTTCAAAATACATGTTCTCAGGCTGTTTATTCTATTCTGTAATTTACCTCAGATTTTATCCTATTATTTTCTCAAAACCAGATTTCTCTTTTTAAAAAAAAAATATTATGAGTTTGCCTAAGGCATTGAAAACACATTTATGCTTAACAATCATTAATGATTTAGTATTAGTTGTTGGCTCGGGTTTTGAAAGAGAGGGACTCAGGCAGTAAATCAGTATTAAAATTGCAATGGATTGAGGTCTTAAATTTTTGTTGCAGATAAGTAACCTGTGTTTTTTCCAATAAGCATTTCAAACAAAACCATCAAGTTTAAATGACTAGGAATGCTGGCAGTGTAGTTGTTTAATAACAGCTTTTTGTTACTATGCAGCTCAAAACATCACATGCTACTCAGAACTTGGGATGATATGATATATACCCCCATCTTAAAGGAAACAGTATATTGATGCTTCCTTCTGAGAATTCTGATGGTTATTGATATTACCACCTGCCCAGTTGATCCTGATAGTCAAATCCCAAATCACTATCCTTCTTTTTAGGAGCCCTTTTGGAAGATTGTGTATGTCAAATCAGGTGTGGCTGCTAATAATAATCAGATGACACTGGGTGTTAGGGGCTGAGGGAGTAAATCAAACCTTGAAAGATGCTATTGAACTTACTGGACTGCCCAAGTGTGCTTTGATGGTTTTCAGAATATGTCACATAATACCGTAGCTGTGTTACTAGTGTTACCCAAACACTAGTAAGGGTAAAATTGTTCCTAGTTTGATTAGCTGATATTTTTTTAAGGCAAAGAGGATAAAGGAGATTTTTTTATATAATTGTTTTTGCTCACCTTTCTTTCTCATTTTTCTAATCTCCCCAGTTTTAGCACTGGACTACAAGTGATGGTTTTCTTAACAAGCACATTTCAATCCAGTCACATTTTTATCATCTGTGCATACAAAAAGCCCTGCATACATTATATAAATATATACATTAACATAGTTAATCATCCATGGAAGCATTAACTCTGACTTCTCAGTGAGTGAATGACAGTGCTGTCTATTCTGTTAAGGAATCATGCACTTAAATGAAATATCATATAATGATTTGACATACCTTCCTTGTTCAGGCCATTTGTAGCATGAAAAGATTAAGCCCACTGCAAGTAGTTTTGGCACACCATCCCTTCAGCCAAAAAGATGCTATCAGCCATGCTTTCATCTCCCTCCCCCCGACAGCCTGCTGCCCAAGACTGCTTTTCAAGGCATCCACTGTGTCCATCTGTACGCTTCCTGCTCCGCTTCCTTTCCTGATCACCAGGCTTCTAGTCTTGATTTTTCTGTGGTCATCTCTCAAGAGACGGAAGCAGCACTTCTAGTTTCCATCCTCGCAGACATTGTCTGCTACTGCTGACAATAGAAGCATTAAAGCTTTTACAGTTGGTGGTTCCCTTCTTGGACAATGCAGTGCTGTGTTCTCTCTTCAGTATCCATATTTCTAGTGGCGATGTGAGGCAAAGCAGCAAGAACTAGCTAGAATCTCCGGCATTTGATAATAAGATTTAGCCCACTTTCTTCATTGTTGCTAGGCAGTAACCAGAAAGGATGAGTTGAAAGTTGTGAGGAAAAAAAGGGATTTAGCTGAAGGTTTTCTTCAGAAAAATCCAATCTGTAGTTCCTCAGCTGCTGCACAGGAAGGCAGCAGTTTAAATGTGGGCTTTTGACAGATGCTGTCTTCTGACGGAGCAGAATTTCACGTCATTGCTTGGCTATGTCCCACGTGACAGTTTGCATTCATTCGGACTAAATCTGAGAGCAGCCAGAGAGAGCTCATTGCTTTTGCTTCTCTTCAACAGACGATACACACATCCAGCATAGCACTGAATGAATAAAATGAGAGATAATGGGGATTGATGAGATCAGTGTGTTTTCCCCAATTGCCTGCCTTTATCTTTAGTGCTATACATTACCACTTCTTAAACATGTCTTAATGTCAGATATTAGTTTATCTGAATCCAAACAGATTTCTGCATTATATAAATGCAAACTCTTTAGTATATTGATTTTTACCATTTTTCAGAAGCTACCTTGAGATTTTTATAAATTATCTTGAGGTAAATTTATCTGCTTATACTAGACACATATCATTTTGAAAATATTAGTCAAAACAGCTTCTGCCAGTTTGAACTTCACCATATTTTAAATATATAAAACAATTACATCATCGGTGTAATGGTTTGATACCCATTTCTTAAAAAAAAAAAGCCAAAAGTTTATTTAGTGAAGCATTCTATTTCCACATGGTTAAAAAGCACTTAAGGAATTCCATTAGCCAGGCTTGAATACAAAAGCATCATTGTTTTTGTGCACATCTAACAGGGGGCGGGGGGCGGGGCGGCAAATGATGTCATTTGCATCATGATGTCATTGCAACAATGATGCATTTGTGCTGTAGCATCATTGTGGTTTCTACTGGATTCGTTCATCTCAACTAAGTTTAAAAGGCACGTTGACTTTGATAGGGAGATATAACCTTCTTGATATGCAGTGCTTATAGCTTTGTTTTCTGTGAATTTATTTCTATTTCCTTTTTATTAGAGTTACTACTCTTGATAACAAAATAATTTTAACTCTATATTGTATAAATACATTAAAAAAAAGATTTTCCATAATCTCCTGCCATTTAACTTCATGGGATGAGCCATGGTTTGTAATGCAGTTTGAACGAGAAAGGGTTTTTTAGCTCTTCTATTTAAGATTGGCATCATGTTAAACATTTTTAAATGTTAGAGGTTAATCATTTTTAACAATTAAATCCTCATTCAATTTTCTTTCTGAGCTAAAAAAAAAATCTCCTAATGTAATTTTCCATGATTTTAGGAGTCTTTTGTGAAGGAATTTGTAAATTTTGCAAATCCAAATAAACAGTGGTTGCCAGACTATTGTTTTACCCATTTACAGTAGAATTATTTATTGGCCATGTGATTGGACACACATGGAATTTGTCTTAAGTGCATAAGCTCTCAGTGTAAATAAAAATACATTCATCAAGAATCATAAGATACAACACTTAGTGTTAGTCATAATTTATTTATTGTCATTCCTCAAAGCTTTAAAAAATTACAAATTCAGAACTTTTTCAGAAGCCACTTTGATTCATTTTTTAAAGAAAAAGTATGTCTGATATTTTTTAAAATTGAATAATGCTTTTGATCAGTGTATCCTATAGAGAGATTTCAGTAACAGATTTATAATTTCCTTTCTCCACTCCTGATCACTTTTTTTAATGACTTTGTTTTAACTACTTCCTGCAGATAATGGCATTAGAAACATGTTGATCTGTTTTCCTCTACTTCTACTTCATGTATTGTGTCTGATGTGTGTTAGGAATGCCAGTGTGGTGGTTAAGGAGGTTGACTAAGAATAAGGAGACCCAGGGGCTAATCTACCTCAGCCCCAGAAATTTACCAACTGATTTTGGACCAGTCATTCCTAGCCCTTACAAACCTTACAAGTTTGTTGTTGTAGAGAACATTAGGAGGAAGAAATTTGTGCACTACCTTTAGCTCCTGGGTGAGAAGTGAGATATAAATATAATAAATAATTCATGCTAAAAATTAGAGAAATATACATTCTTCTATCAGGTGTGCAAGCTTCAGAATTAACATTCTATGTAATTGAGCGAATGAAGTGGTTAAAGTGAACTCCTTGATTATGATGGTTGATTCTGGATAATCACTTTCTCATGTCATATCAGATTCATATTATGTATAATATCTTGAGAACTCAGACAACCTGTACCCCTTTTAGTCATTGTTTCAGAGATATTTCTTTACCAAAGAGAAAAAATGGAATGACCACAGGTGGCAAAACAACTGTGAGAGAGGGAGCAAGCCAACTTCCTGCTGGTTTCTGTATTGAGTTTCCTTGTGGGAAGTTGGCAGGAAGGATCAGAAAGCCTTCTTCCTCCCTGAAGCAGCCACAACTTTCTCGGATTTTATTCCCTTTAGAATCATGGGTCTCAGATTTTGGACACATTCTGTAAGTAAGTCAATTTGAGATATCTTGGTTCAAAAATTGTTGCCCCATTTTGCCCCATTAAAGATTAAGGGGGAAACCAGTATAATAATATATAGATTGCTATGACTAAAAAAGTAAATATAAATGCTAAAAGAACATATTTAAGATCTTTTACTTACTTGATTAAAAAATTAATTAATTAATTAAATTAATTAATTGGCATGGTATGTATGCTGGATTTCCTCAAGGTCACAAAATGGTCACATCAGACCACAAAATGAAGCGCAGTAATTCAGAATAGATGTTCATTTACCCAAAGTGGAACTAAACCATCTGAACCCGCTATGTGCTAATTCTCCACAAGCTCCATTCCTGATTCATTTCTCCAAGGTCCATCATATTGAGAAAATTAATATGGAACCATGAGAGGAGGGGAGGCTATACTCATGTGTATCTGTCTAAAATTTCATATGAATGCTTTTGTTGACAATAGTTAGCTCTACAAATTCTATCACATCCTGCCGTAAAATAACATTCTGGATCATAAAAACAAACAAATGGCATTGGCAGCAGTACTCTAGCTGTCACACTAGTTTACCCATTTACTCAATGTGAACCAGGCACATTGGACCACAATGTGATCCAGGTTCTATTGGACCAACTGAACAGAACTGAGTCAAAAATATTCTTTGTTTCAGAACAGTGTTTTCTGAATACATTGTTCAGCCTGATAACACATTGTTCTGAAATAAAGAATATTTTCCCTCAGTTTTGTTCAGTTGGTCCAGTAGGAATCCACTGGCAAATTACGTGAACACCTGCATTTGGTCTGAAGACTTAAGTTTGTATAAAGCATAAAACATGTCTATGGTAACTCTTCTGAAACATTTTTTTAGGTTTATACAGTTTTTTCATGTTTCTTTGGGCTATTCTGATCTTTGGCTATTTTGTCATGTTTTATTGTATTTTATTACCTATTTCCACCCACCTGCACATTAACAAACCTAAGAAAAATTTGTTCTGTCATATTCCTTTCCCCAGAATTCATTTATGAAGTGATTCTGCCCCATTTTCTTCTAATACCATGTCTGATGCATCTCTGTCCTTTCATACTTAGTTTGTATCATAATAACCTAATTCACCTATTTTTCCACATTAATGTTGCTAATATCCAACCTAACTGTAGAGTACACCCCAGTGCTATCTATTTGACTATTAAGGTATAAGATAATCTGCAATCATATTAAACAAATAAGTCAACTTATGGTTTGTTTGCTTGTTTGTTTGTATGCTTGCAGCAAATGCAATTCCCTATACCTTTTGTCATATACACTACCAAGAGTCTGCCATCCCTGGTAAAATATATTTGATTCAAAGATAATACCTCCAATTGTTCTTTTCCCAAAGGTTGTTTTTCCCTTTTTGGAATGACATTGTTCTTTACTGATATATTCTTTGTCTATGACTACAGAGGAACAATCAACCTGAAAATGGAATCTATCTGTTGCATCTTCAAAATTTGTTGAACATAAACTTCTCTGTCCTTTTAGCCTTTCCAGTTCTCCAAGGAACAGAGGCTCTTTGCAGATTCATTTCAATACTTTCTAAGGAAAGGTCAAACACACTTTGTTTCTGATGTTGGCAAAGACAGGAATAAACAGTAGAGCATATTAATAATGACAAACCTGTATTGTTAAGGTTAGTAATGAAATGAATCTGGTAGTAATCTAATAAAATGCAGAACTATGGAGAACTAGGTTGCTACTCATAACCAAGTATTACAAATATAAGGTTAGTGTCTGTGTATGACATACAGTGTCTTGTTTCGTATAGATCTAGCTATGTACTTCAGTCATGAGCTTTTCATTCAAAAGAAACCCTCCTTCTGTACATGTGAATCAATAAATGGTTAATTCTTCCTTATATTTTGCATCAATGGTAACAAATTATAGCGTTAATTTCAAGTTTTTGTCACACCAGGGACATTTAAATCAAAATAATATATGTATTTCTAGTTTTTCATTTCCCTTCCCTTCAGTTTAAGTTCTAACTTGCTCTAGTATCCTATTAACAGAGAAGAATGTTGAGAACGTGAAGTAGCAAAGGTTGTGGAAAAGGTTTTTCATGCTTTTAATAATCCTTGAGATCAGTCGTTATCCCAAATGTATAGCGAAGATACATTTGCAATACGTCTTCATTAAGAAAGCCTTTATTTTCAAAAAATGCATACAAAATTATGAGACAGTTTATATTAAAATATACATGAATCGAGAGTTGAAATTTCTTTTTCTGATAAATATTTGAGGGGAATATTGCTAAAAGAACGCTGATAAAATACTCAGATGATATCTAAATAAGATTAGGCATTTAAATAAGCCACACATTTTTATTATTTAATTATATATCTTTATCAACAGATTGTATGAGGCTCATTCCATGTCAAGTGGTCTGGAGGTCCCTGCTCAACCATCATGGATTTCAATGAAATTTTGTGTGAACATGCGCACACATGTCCCCAATGAACATTGGTAAAGTGTTATGTGTGCCGATGCAATACTTGCAGAGATATAGTCATTTGTTTGACCCCATACCTCAGCCTTCTACAGTATGACACTGAGGTTCCAGAAAATTTGAGACATAATACTTTGTTGATAGAAACAAAACCTGGCCATCTTGTACAACTTGTTGTGCTCTAGTAAACAAAATAATTTTTTATAATATATATAAAAAATATATATATAAAAAATAATAATTCTCATGAGTGATCTCCATCTAGATAATTTGGAGCAAAGTTGGCCGAAATTATTGCAGCTCGAAAAAAGTTTAAAGTTTGGCTTTTTATAACTCTAGAAGGAAAGGTATGATAAATGTGAAACTTTGGGCATAATAACTTAGCAACACAAGGTTTTTGCACATAAAATTTCATTCTACTGCTTTCCAATAGTTCACAAATTGAGTGTAAACTTGACATTTTTTGTAGGAACAGCAAAAAATGGGTATTTTCAGCCCGCTTTTACAAAAAAAGACCTTCTCGAAACTCTCTGAAATCATTCTCATTAGAAAGAGCATGTTTCAAACCCCCCCGCCCCCCTAAAAAAGTAGGGTTGGTTTTTCATCACTGATGTATAAAGCCCTAAAAATAGGGCCAAAGCTGAGGATTTGCTATGACAACGTCAAATGCATGCTATTATTTTTTCGTCATGTTTTATATAGCCATCGTTACTACTATTATATTGCGTTGGTCCATGGTGACATTGTCACTACCAGTTCAGGCACTTGAATCAGCAACCCCATCGCCATAGGGGGCATGCCCGATAGCTGTGCAATACCAGTCACGGGTGGGTTTCTTGGCTCAAGATCCCAAGCCTGTATTTTGATTTCTTCCTTGAGGTTCCAAAGCCTTGTATGGGTATCTGTCCGGTTCCCAAACTGGAAATTGGGCAGCTTATCCTAGATTCCGAAGACTAAAGTGGGTATCTTATATGGTTCCCAAGCCGAAGTCCGTACTGTTCGTATGAATAGCCATATTCCAATGATCACTTATTTATTATTGAATTTACGTGCCACGTTCTTTAGCATCGCTTCTGGGAATTGATACTGTCGACCTGACGATGTAACTGAAGGCGCTGGAAGCATGCAGTTGTGGCGTGTTTCTGGAACCCAACAAACGTCTTTCAGGTCAATAAAATGAATGAGCAGGGCCTTGCGGATGCATAAATGTTACCAACCATTGTGGTACCATTTTGTTTGATTGAAATTTCCACAACATTGCCTACCTACCATTTTTTTTGTCATAAATGCAAGCAACATAACAACCGGGAAATATGTTAGCCAATTTTAAATTCGGATCGATGGTATTGGACATTTTGGCCACAAAGTTATTTGAAACTTTGCTGACAGAAATCAAATTTGACTCAACTGGCACAAACTGGTGATGATCTCTTGTGCCAGCTATTGTGCTGCCTTCGGAACGTATATATATTTAATCCCGTGAATGTTTCTGTTGCAAAAGTTGAACAGATCTGTCGACATCAGTATTTGGTTGGTTGATGGTCGTCAACTTTACACTCAATTTGTGAACTATTGGAAAGCAGTAGGAGAATGAAATTTTATATTCAAAAACCTTGTGTTG